>PISX010012782.1:0-59332 GCA_004024625.1 Mellivora capensis
TTTTTTTTTTTTTTTAATTTATTAGAGAGCAGGCAAGCATGTGTGGAGGCATGGGCCAGAGGGAGAAGGGGAGAGAGGCTCAAGCAGACGCTGCATTGGGCATGGAGCCTTAAAAAGCGCTTGATCTCAGGACCCCAGTACCCTGAGATACAACCCGAGCTGAAACCAGGAGTTGAACACCCAGCCAACTGTGCCACCGAGGTGTCCCCAATATATTCTTAAATATATTGTTCACAGTGGCTAAGAGGTGGAGGCTACCCTGTGTCTATCATTGGATCAATGGATAAACAATGTAGTATATATACATACAATGGAATGTTACTCAGTTTTAAAAAGGAAGGAAATTCTGACACATGCTACAGCATGTATGAACCTTGAAGACATTATGCTGTGTGAAATAAGCCAATCCCAAAAGGGCAAATGCTGCTTGATTCCACATCCTTCAACATGAAGTAACTTTGGTAAAATTCATAGAAACAGAAAGTAGAATGGTGGTTGTCAGGGCTAAGTGGGGAGAAAAGGGGGATAGGGAGTTAAATGTTTTATGATTTTAGCTCTTACATTTGGGTCTATAATCCATCTTTTTTAAAGATTTTATATATTCGAGGGGCGCCTGGGTGGCTCAGTGGGTTAAAGCCTCTGCCTTTGGCTTGGGTCATGATCTCAGGATCCTGGGATCGAGCCCCGCATTGGGCTCTCTGCTCAGTGGGGAGCCTGCTTCCTCCTCTCTCTCTCTCTGCCTACTTGTGATCTCTGTCAAATAAATAAATCTTTAAAAAAAAAGATTTTATTTATTCGAGATAGAGCAAGCAAGAGAGAGAGCAGGAGCGGGGCAGAGGAAGAGGGAGAAGCAGGTTCTCCACTGAGCAGGGAGCCTTTTGCAGTCTTGATCTCAGGACCCTGGGATCACCCCAGCCAAAGGCATACGTTTAACTGACTGAGCCACCCAGTACCCCTGGGCCTGTAATCCATCTTGAGTTAATTTTTGTGTATTATTTGAGGGTTAGCTTTCTAACTTTATTCTTTTTTTTTTTTTAAACAATGATTTTTTTTTCTTCATTTATTTGACAGACAGAGATCACAAGTAGGCAGAGAGGCAGGCAGAGGGAGGGAAGCAGACTCCCTGCTGAGCAGGGAGCCCAACATGGGGCTTGATCCCAGGACCCTGAGATCATGACCTGAGCCGAAGGCAGAGGCTTAACCCACTGAGCCACCCAGGCGCCCCTCTAACTTTATTCTTTCGTGTGGATCTATTCAGTTGTCTCAGAACCATTTGTTGAAAAGACTTTTTCCTCCATCAGATTGTCTTGGCATCCTTGTTGAAAATCACTTGACCCTAAATGTGGGCTTATTTCTGGATTCTCAATTCAAGAAGCCAGCTGGTATCCTGATAGGTATTGTCTTAAATCTGTAGAACAGTTTGGAGGATGTTGCCATTTAACAGGTATTATCTTCCAATCCAGAAACATGAATATCTTTTCATTCATTTACATCTTTCTTTCAACAATGTTTTGGAGTTTTCAGAGTATGTGTTTTGTGCTTTTGTTAAATGTATCCCTGTTCTTTTTTTTTTTTAAGATTTTATTTATTTGATAGAGACACAGCGAGAGAGGGAATACAAGTAGAGGGAATGGGAGAGGGAGAAGCAGGCTTCTCGCTCAGCGGGGGTGCCGGATTCAGGGGCTTGATCCCAGGACCCTGGGGTCATGACCTGAGCCAAAGGCAGATGCTTAATGACTGAGCCACCCAGGCGCCCCGTCCCTATCTTTTTGAAGCTGTTGTAAATGAAATTGTTCTCTTAATTTCACTTTCACTTTTTCATTGCTAGGTTATAGAAGTACAATTGATTTTTGTATGTTCATCTTATGTCTTGCAACCTTACTGAATTTGTTCTAATGATTTTTAGTGGATTCCTTAGGGTTTTCCGTGTGTGTGTGTGTGTGTGTGTGTGTGTGTGTGTGTCATTGCAAATTAAGATAGTTCTTCCTCTTCAATCTGGATGTGTTAATTCATTTTATTGCTTAATTACTCTGGCTAGAATCGCCATTATCATGTTGGATAGAAGTGGCAGGAGTAGCCATTCTTGTCTTGTTCCTAATCTTGAGGAAAAACTTTCAGTCTTTTTACCATTAACTGTAACCATTAGTTTGGGGCTCCTGGATGATGGTCAGTTAAGCATCAATTCTTGGTTTCAGGTCAGGTTGTGATCTAATTAATGGTCCTGGGATAGAGCCCTGCATCAGGCTTCACACTCAGTATGGAGTCTGCTTAAAGATTCTCTTTCCCTCCCCCCTCACTCCACTCTCTGTCCCTCTGTCCCTCTCTCAAATAAATAAACCTTAAAAAGAGAAAAGTTAAAGTATAACCATTAGTTGTGGAGTTTTGATGTCAAGTGGAAAGTTGTACTAGCATTTCGTATTTGGATGTGGCTTGTGCCTCATGGTCAGAAAAGTGTGTGTCATAGTATTAATAGCTTCTTTTGCTTCTAGATAACACCTTTGTCTCATGTTTCAGCATGGCTGCCATCCGGAAGAAACTGGTGATTGTTGGTGATGGAGCCTGTGGCAAGACTTGTTTGCTCATCGTCTTTAGCAAGGACCAGTTCCCAGAGGTGTATGTACCCACAGTGTTTGAGAACTATGTGGCAGATATCGAAGTTGATGGAAAGCAGGTGAGTACACCTAACAGCTGGTTTCGTTTTGCATCTTAGGCAAAGATGTTCTTAGAGCCTGTAGAGAATTAGGCCATTTTGTCTCTTTAGTACACAATATAATAACAACAGACATGTGAATGCAAAATCAATTCTGTTCCTGCCATCATAGCCCAGATTTGTTCATTTTTAACTGCTGTCATCTAGACTTTACTCACATCCCTATTTTATTTTACATGGGGAAGCCTTTTTATAGCTTTGTTTGAAATTTAGTTTGTTGCCAGATAGTTAATGCTAAAATGAATCTTTTCGTATGGATGAACATTCCCCCCCCCAGTTCTGTCATGATAAATTTTTTTTTAAAGATTTTATTTATTTATTTATTTGACAGAGAGAGAGAGAGAGAGAAAGAGATCACAAGTAGGCCAAGAGGCAGGCAGAGAGAGGGGGGCGGGGAAGCAGGCTCCCCGCCGAGCAGAGAGCCCGATGTGGGACTCAATCCCAGGACCCCTGAGATCATGACCTGAGCAGAAGGCAGCGGCTCAACCCACTGAGCCACCCAGGCGCCCCATATTTAATATTTTTTAACAGTTTTTTTACTCTAACTTAAATAGGCTGCCACTATTGCTTCAGTTACCTGTCACTGGCAATAAGGACAGTATTTCTTCATGTCTGTCCTAAAAAGTCCACTGGCAAAACTGGAGCAAAACGCTCCTGGAATTAGAATTTACTATATATATCCTTTAAATATATATACACACACACACACACACACACACACACACACACACATATATATATAATATTTACATATTATATATAATATAAGTAAATATATAATATATAGTATATAGTATATTTTATATATTTACTATATAATTTATTTAATTTAATTAACTTAGTATATAATATATACATAACATATATTTTATTTTATTTTATTTTTTTAAGATTTTACTTATTTGTCAGAGAGTGAGCACAAATAGGCAGAGCGGCAGGCAGATGAGAGGGAGAAGCAGACTGTCCACTGAGCAGGGAGCCCGATGTGGGGCTCGATCCCAGCACCCTGGGATCATGACCTGAGCCAAAGGCAGCCGTTTAACCACTGAGCCACCCAGGTGCCTCTAGATTTTAGAATATATTTTTCAATTTTCTGTTCCCTTTTGTTATCAAAATAATGTCTTACCCAGCTCCTGTACAACTTTTGAAGAAGCATGAAATTCCCACTGCAGGTAGGTCAGCTGAAAAGAAAACTAGAACAAGGCCTGTTCTCCAATATATTCAGTCCTCTTGGGCATTTAGTCATGTCTCATGTTGCTAGCACCTAATGTATTGGCCCTCATAATTCCATGTCCTTTCTTCCTTCTCATTTTCCTGCTTTACCTGTTATCCCTTTCTGTCCCAGTGCTACCTAGCTTCAGTTTGTGGTATCATGTATGGAAAGCACATTAAGCCAACTATTCAGAATTCTAGGGTCCCTGAAATAAAAGTGCTTGATAGCAACTCAGTAGCCTCCAAGTTGAGAGTGTGCTGCCTAGGAATGTTCATTTAAGAGTGTGCTATAATAGCCTAGGAAACCAAGATTCTAGGTGATTGTGGTCCCAGGAACAGACCTACTAAAGATGGAAAAGTCCTTTCCAAGAGACAGGGCCAACACCCTGAAGCATTTATCAGGAGATAGTCAGGGTTGGATGTGTCTGACTGAGCACACATGAAGCATGGAGAGGCCAAGTAGTGCGATATGGTAGAGTGAATGAGCTGTACCATTCTGAGGTCCGTTATGTTGTGAGGTTTGGGTATCAGTGTATTAGAAATTCATATACCTTGGGGCACCTGGGTGGCTCAGTCGTTAAGCATCTGCCTTCAGCTCAGGTCATGAGGGATCAAGCCCCACATGGGCTCACTGCTTGGTGGGAAGCCTGCTTCTCCCTCTCCCACTCTCCCTGCTTGTGTTTCTTCTCTTGCTGTGTCTGTCTCTGTCAAATAAATAAAAATTTTTTTTTAAGATTTTATTTATTTACTTGACAGAGACAGCAAGAGAGGGAACACAAGCAGGGGGAGTGGGAGAGGGAGAAGCAGGCTTCCTGCTGACCAGGGTACCCAATTCGGGGCTCGATCCCAGGACCCTGGGATCACAACCTGAGCGGAGGGCAGATGCTAAACCGACTGAACCACCAGGCGCCCCTTGAATACAGTGTCTCCATGTTTAAACATTGGAACAGAATGATAAGACCAAATAAGGAAACAATTGAATTAGAATGTATTGGGAAAAGTTACTCAGGTCTGGTGTTTCCCTGTTAATGCTTTGTACACCAGGTAGAATGTTGTTTACACTTCGACTTTCCTTGTTCATCTGCTTTTCTATTAGAATGTTTATAATTAAATACTGTGCTTCTTACGAATTACATCTTTTACTTGATATTTTATTTATTTATTTTTAAAGATTTATGTCTATGTATGTATGTGTGTATTATTTGACAAAGAGAGAGGGAAAGAGCAAGCACAGGCAGGGGAGAAGCAGGCTCCCCTCTGAGCAAGCAGCCTGATGTGGGGCTGGATCCCAGCACCTGGGATCACAGCCCAAGCCGAAGGCAGCTGCTTAATTAACTGAGTCACCCAGGTGCCCCTGACTTGATATTTTAAATTATGTACTCATTATGTACTTTATTATGTACTTCATGTACTCTAGTCTTCTGAGAAATTTCAACCTAAAACAATTTGAACACACTCCACCTCAGGCTTCTTTTACTATTTTGGACAGTTTGCCATTTGAATGTTCTTTGGTGACTGCCACTTCTTTTGAAAGTTGGGAGGATTAACCTTGCATTCTTGTGTTTATTTTTCCTATCACAGGTAGAGTTGGCTTTGTGGGATACAGCTGGGCAGGAAGATTATGACCGCTTGAGGCCTCTCTCCTATCCGGACACTGATGTTATACTGATGTGTTTCTCCATTGACAGCCCTGATAGTTTAGGTGAGTAACTCTGGAGCCTGATGTTTGTCACTGTGTGTGTGCCTGGCTGACACCTGCTTTCTCAGGTCCTTTCTGTGCATGAAGTGGTTGAAAAGCAAACATGAACTGAATAGAAGGGATCATCAGTGACCAGAGTCCTAGAGCCTTGGGACTATAAAGCCTGGGCCCTGGATCACTTTTCAGCCTAGGTCTCCTAGTAGGCAGGTTCCAAATACAAGGCCATCTTTTCAACTGTGTTTTGGGGAAGGCTTTTTTGGGTGCTCACACCTTTTTTCAGTACCTCATTGAGTGTGTTACTTTGCCATATCTAGACTGGTGATTTGCTATTTCCTGGGAATGTGTGTGTTTGTTTAAAGGTTTATTTATGGGGTGCCTGGGTGGCTCAGTGGGGTGAGCCTCTGCCTCCGGCTCAGGTCATGATCTCAGGCCCTAGGATCAAGCCCCTCATCAGGCTCTCTGCTCAGCAGGGAGCCTGCTTCCCTCTCTCTCTGCCTGCCTCTCTGTCTACTTATGGTCTCTTCTGTCAAATAAATAAAAAATCTTAGAAGAGAAAAATAAATAAAGGTCTATTTATTTATCTGAGAGAGAGAGTGAGAGAGTGTGTGCAGGGAAAGAAGCAGACTCCCCTGAGATCAACAGTTGGATACTTAGCCAACTGAGCCACCCAGCACCCCTTCTGGTAGTATTTTTAAAGCCCCATTTTAGCGCTTTTCTAAAGTATCTTAACTTTAGTTAAGTAAAGTTAGTTTAGTAAAGAGAGACTTGAACATGACCATTTCACTATCTCAGTTGGTCACATATCTGAGAAGCCACCTTCCTTCAGAAAAAGACTGAATAACACTGACCTCACACTGCGAAGCAAGGCACCAAGGCCTGAAACAGAACTTACTTTCAGTTTGTATCTTAGAGGATAAAGTGTCTCTGTCAGTGATGTAGTGCTCTGTCTTTATAAGGTAGCATTTGGGCCAAGAACATTGTCATCATCAACACAAACAACCTTGGAGAGCCTGCTGGTGGTGTGGGCTTGCGCTGGCCAATTAAGGTTATGTGACCTTTTTTCCTTGGTCATGGTTGTACCCATTTTAATGACAGTACTTGGGTGCTCCAAGATTTTGAACCGCTTGATTAAGGTTATCTCTCCCAAGGCATTAAGCTGAGACTGAGCCCTCTGTGCAGTGATTCCCAAGACAGAGCAGGTACTCTTCTGCCCTTGGTTCACTTTGGTCATTTTCAACAGTTGTTTCAGTTTTGGTTTCTCAAATGAACCTAGCTTCCTTTTTTTTTTTTTTTAAGATTTATTTATTTATTTATCTGACCGAGAGATTGATTGATTTTTTTTTTTTAATTTATTTATTTGTCAGAGAGAGAGGGAGAGAGAGAGAGCGCGAGCACAGGCAGACAGAGTGGCAGGCAGAGGCAGAGGGAGAAGCAGGCTTCCTGCCGAGCAAGGAGCCCGATGTGGGACTCGATCCCAGGACGCTAGGATCATGACCTGAGCCGAAGGCAGCTGCTTAACCAACTGAGCCACCCAGGTGTCCCGAGATTGATTGATTACAAGTAGGCAGAGAGGCAGGCAGAGGGGGAGGGGGAAGCAGGCCCCTGCCGAGCAGAGAGACCCTGAGATCATGACCTGAGCCGAAGGCAGAGGCTTAACCCACTGAGCCACCCAGGTGCCCCTAAACTTTGTTTAACTTGATTGGATGTTATTAGACTATGGCCCCACCTTTTGGTATAGTTTAATAAGTTTGATCAGGAATCAGAATGTTGGTGTGAAAGTTTCAGCTCTGCTGCCAGCCAACCCTGTGATAATTTTACTTTTTGAGCCTCTGCTGTCTGGACTGGTAGTTGGTCTAGAGTCTATATTCTGGTTGAGACCTGGTGTAGCAAACTTGTAAAAGACCAAATAGTAAATATTTTAGGCTTTGCTGGCCATATGTTTTACTGAACTTTGCCACAACCAGTCAATTCTGCTGTTGTATCACAAAAGCAGCCACAGAATATATATAATGAGTGAGTTTGGCTATGTTCTAGTAAAACTTATTATTTTTTTTAAAGATATAACTTATTTTAGGGGCGCCTGGGTGGCTTAGTGGGTAAAGCCTCTGCCTTTGGCTTAGGTCATGGTCTCAGGGTCCTGGGATCGAGCCCTGCATCGGGCTCTCTGCTTGGCGGGCAGCCTGCTTCCTCCTCTCCTTCTGCCTTCCTCTCTAAGTGCTTCTGATCTTTCTCTCTCTGTCAAATAAATAAAATATTTTTTAGGAAAAAGATTTTATTTATTTTAGAGAAAGAGTGTTAGCAAGCAGGGGTAGGGGGAGCAGAGGAGGAGGGAACAAGAATCTGAAGCAGTCTCTGTACTCAGCACCAAGCCAGACACAGGGCTCACTCCCACCACTGGGATATCATGACTTCACCCGAAACCAACAGTCGGATGCTTAGCTGCCTGAGCCTCTCAGGCACTCTGAAGATTCGGTTTATTTATTAGAGAGCACACACGCATGCTCACACAAGCAGGGGGAGTGGCAGAGGGAGAGGGAGAAGCAAGGAGCCCAACGTGGGACTCAGTCCCAGCACCCTGGGTTCATGACCTGAGCCGAAGGCAGAGGCTTACCCCACTGAGCCACCCAGGCACCCCTTATTTTTATAAGTATTTTTTAAAATTAGACTCCAGACAAGATTTTATTTGCTGACCTCTGATCTAGATGGTAAAGATTCCTTCTCTCTAGTTTTCTGGAATTCCCAAAGGCCCTCCTGCGACCCCACTGTAAATCCATGCAACGTGATATTCCTCAGTGTGATCAGATTATTTTGGGGTGGGAGATACTGTAGGTGATTGCCATCACTGAATTAAAAAATAAAGTTTAGGGGTACCTGGCTGGCTCAAAAAAGCATGAGACACTTGCTCAGGGCTGTGAGTTTAAGCCTCATGTTGGGCATGGAGCCTACTTTAAAAGGGGGGGAGTTAAACTTGTTTTGTTTTTGTTTTAAAGATTTTATTTATTTATTTGACAGAGATCCAAGTGAGCAGAGAGGCAGGCAGAGAGAGGAGGAAGCAGGCTCCCCACCGAGCAGAGAGCCCGATTCAGGGCTTGATCCCAGGACCCTGGGATCATGACCCAAGGAGAAGGCAGACACTTAGCCATACGAACCACCCAGGTGCCCCCCCAAAAATTAAGTTTTAATGTTATTCATGAAAAGAGAAGGCAAGACAGAGGCAATTCATTTTATGTGTCCTGAGTTCCAGGGAGTGGGGGGACTATTGAAGTAATAATTTCATATATTCGGGAAATATTACTGAGCATCTATTTTTTTTTAAGATTTTATTTATTTATTTGACAGACAGAGATCACAAGGAGGCAGAGAGGCAGGGGGAAGCAGGCTCCCTGCCGAGCAGAGAGCCTGATGCAGGGCTCGATCCTAGGACCCTGGGATCATGACCTGAGCTGAAGCAGAGGCTTAACCCACTGAGCCACCCAGGCACCCCACTGAGCATCTATTTATGGAAGAAACTTCTAGATTAAGGGAGACAGAAGAGCAAAAAAAAAAAAAAAAAAACAAAAAAAAAACAGTTAATAAAAATAATAATAATAAAGCCAGTAAATCTGATAGCAAGTATTTCTACAAATAACATTCTTAGGAGGTGGGTATGGAATGGGCCATGATAGTATTCTGTTTTAGAGGATGACCATAGGATGGTCAGCAACCGTACTGAAAAGGTGACTTCTGGGAGAGACCTAAGGGATCTGAAGGAAGCCAATACAGATATCTAACAAAAGAACCTTCCAGGTAGGGGGAACAGCAGATGCAAAGTCACAAAGGTGGTAAGAGGAAGGCTGGAATCCAGTGTAGCATTAGAAGAGATGGGAGTGAGAGTTGCAAAGCCATATGGTTAATGGTGCGGACTTTTCCCTTCATCATGAGTAAGATGGGAGCTCTTGGAAGGTTTGAGTAAGGGAGGGGTGTCTCACTTACCTTTTAAAGTGACCACTGTCATACCTGAACTGAAAGTGACCACATGTGCAAAGTTGAGAGCAAGGTTTGGGCTGAGGCTGTTTGACTTTGTTAGATGGGTTGGCCCTTTTCACTGTATTACTCTGTATTGTTCTGAGGACTGGAAACACTCTACTTCTTTGGGAAGCTCTTTGTTTCAGAATAAAACTTTTGAGTTTTAAGTTGTGACATTAGTGATACAGTTGACTCTTTTGTTGCTATAGCAAAGGAAGATGGACACAGTCAAGTGTCCATCTTATGTGCTGAAGAGTAGAGCATTAAATTAATGTTTCCTGACCTCACTTATATAGCTTCTTTATCTGATGTGGTCTTTCAGCCAGAAGACAGAGCATCTTTCCATAGTCTATAAGTAACTCTTAGTCTTTTGGTAATTTGTATTGAAGTCAAAGGATGAACAGTTTACTTTTTTTTTTTTTTTTTTTAAGATTTTATGTATTTATGAGAGAGAGAGTGTGCACAAACAGAGCTGCAGGGAGAGAGAAGCAAACTCCCCACTGAGCAGAGTGCCCAACAAGGGGCTCCATCCCAGGGCTCTGGGATCATGACTCACGTTGAAGGCAGATGCTTAACTGACTGAGCCACCCAGGGCACCCCTGAACAGTTTACTTCCAAAATATAGCCTCAGATTACAAGCAAATCATTTAAATGATTGTCATTATTAAGTACTTTGTATGCATTGACTCAGAATAACCCTGTGTAAGGTACGTAATACTCTTACCCTATTTTATAAAATCACGCCTGACACCAAGACCATAGTTGTGGGCAGTTGAACGTGGGCCACTTACACACCATGATGTATGTCCAACCTTTGTAAATTAGTGCAGTATTGGCAAGAAGCTGGTTATCACTCATTTTCAGAAGTCATTCTTGAGCCATTTGAAATACCAATAACCTACATAATGGGGGTGCTGAAGGTATAGAGAGAACATGGGGACCCTGGGCCTTCTGTAGCATGAGAATGGAGATCCTTTCTGTAAGATGTGGTCACAATTACTAGCTAGCAGTGACAGAAATGGTCCATGGATATCTTCCCTCCTTGGGTCAGGTTGTGTCATGGTGGAGCCACCCTGTGTTCTGGATCCTTTGCTCCTCCAGAGGCTTAACTGCGCCGCACTTCCATAGGAGCTGAGCTCCTTAGTGGGGATTGAGGAAAAAGCTGGTGATTCTGTGCTTAATGGAAGGGGGTTAGATTTTGCCTTTTTCTGTGGTTTTGAAACTAGTGAGACTACCATTAAATGTCGAGCATACTTTTAAGTAGTTTCCTTGCAATTTAACTAGGGCTCTTGGACATTCTTCAAAATAGAATTGTGCATCTCCAAATTTTGTTTCTTTCAGAAAATATCCCAGAAAAATGGACCCCGGAAGTCAAGCACTTCTGTCCCAACGTGCCCATCATCCTGGTTGGGAACAAGAAGGATCTTCGGAATGATGAGCACACAAGGCGGGAGCTAGCCAAGATGAAGCAGGTATGGCCTGGGGCAGGCCTCTGATTTCCTGTAGCATTCTTTTTAAGATTTTATTTATTTGACACAGAGAGACAACAAGAGCAGGAACACAAGCAGGGGGAGTAGGAGAGGGAGAAGCAGGCTTCCCGCTGAGCAGGGAGCCCAGTGCAGGGCTCGATCCCAGGACCCTGAGATCATGACCCGAGCCGAAGGCAGACACTTAAACGACTGAGTCACCACCCAGGCACCCCTCCTGTAGCATTCTTAAACCCAGGGCCCAAGGTTGGATGTTGAGGGAGCCCAGCAGAAACTCTAACAAACCAGGCTATTTCAAAGAGTCCCAGAAGCCTCTTTTTTTTTTTAAAGATTTTATTTATTTATTTGACAGACAGAGATCACAAGCAGGCAGAGAGGCAGGCAGAGAGAGGGGAGGAAGCAGGCTCCCTGCTGAGCAGAGAGCCCGATGTGGGGCTCGATCCCAGGACTCTGGGACCATGACCTGAGCCAAAGGCAGAGGCTAAACCACTGAGCCACCCAGGCGCCCCCCCAGAAGCCTCTCTTTCTCCATCTGTCCCTCATTCACTGGGGCTACTCAGAGTGTCCTTAAGACCTCTTTATAAAAGGAGATGGGATCCTCTCCTGTGAGGTAGTGCTGTGCTTCCAGGGATTGCCTGCCTGAGAAGGGAACATCAGCAGTACTCAGTGTACATTTGTAGGAACTTTTTATCAGGCTCTTGATTTCCCTCTCCTGTTATTACATTGGTATATGTGAGGCCAAATATTAAATTGGTGGCAGCTAAAGGATCAGGAAATCGTGAGGACAGGGAGTCCAGAGAGCCCTGATGCCTTTATGAAAGTGGTGATGGAGTTTGCATCTTTGCTTCTGAGAAGCCAGCTGGCCCAGTGGCAGGTCTTCCCCAGTGCAGAACAAGAGCCTTGAGGTCTTTGGCCCAGGTTCTTCCACTGAGCTGTCTCTCTGAATGTCAAGGTCAGGATCTGTTTCCTTCCAGAGGCATTTAATCCTCTGTGAAGCTAACTACAGGAAAACCCAAGTGCTTACCGTGGACTGACAGCTTGAATCATTTTGCCCTGATTCATTCCCTAACTCACGGGGCTTCTCTGGCCTCTTCCTTCTTTCTCAAGTCCCAGAGAAGAGCTTGTTTGATGGGGATTTTATATTGGGGTAGGGAGGATAACTGCATATGAATTTCATAAGACAGAACTCAAATCTGGTTTTGGCAGCTTTTAAAAGAAGTCTTTTAAGCTGAATTTGAGTACTTTGCACTTACTTCATATATGAGACACTTAAAGTGCTCTTTTCTCTCTGCTAGGAGCCGGTGAAACCTGAAGAAGGCAGAGATATGGCAAACAGGATTGGCGCTTTTGGGTACATGGAGTGTTCAGCAAAGACCAAAGATGGAGTGAGGGAGGTTTTTGAAATGGCCACGAGAGCTGCTCTGCAAGCCAGACGTGGGAAGAAAAAATCTGGGTGCCTTGTCTTGTGAAACCCTGCTGCAAGCACAGCCCTCATGCGGTTAATTTTGAAGTGCTGTTTATTAATCTTAGTGTATGATTACTGGCCTTTTTCATTTATCTATAATTTACCTAAGATTACAAATCAGAAGTCATCTTGCTACCAGTATTTAGAAGCCAACCGTGATTATTAATGATGTCCAACCCACCTGACCACCGGGGTCCTTCTGACACCGCTCTAACAGCCCTCCTCTGCACTCCTACCTGACACACCAGGCGCTAATTCAAGGAATTTCTTAACTTCTTGCTTCTTTCTAGAAAGAAAAACAGTTGGTAACTTTTGTGAATTAGGCTGTAACTACTTTATAACTAACATGTCCTGCCTGTCATCTATCAGCTGCAAGGTACTCTAGTGAGTCCCTACTTCAGAGCTTTACTCCTTAACAGATTTATTGGCATAGCTCTGTGATGGGCATCCAGTTTTTTGAAAATGCTCATCCAGAAAGGCCCAAGTCTATGCAGCTGTGGCAGAGTTACAGTTCTGTGGTTTCATGTTAGTTACCTTATAGTTACTGTGTAATTAGTGCCACTTAATGTATGTTACCAAAAAATAAATATATCTACCCCAGACTAGATGTAGTATTTTTTGTATAATTGGATTTCCTAATACTGATATTTGTCATCCCTGCAGAAAGTGTATTGGTTTTTTAAAAAAGAAAGTGTATTTGAAAATAAAGTCAGATGGAAAATTCATTTTTAAAATTCCCGTTTTGTCAGTTTCTCTGATAAAAGATGGCCCATATCACCTGTTTTTGGCCCCACATATCCCAGTACCCCCTCCCCAGAGCTGGGCTAAATAAATAGGAATTTGGTTTCATGCCTGAGGCACTTAGACACTTCAGAAGGTGGCATGACCTGTCTCACCTGGACTGCAGGGTCTGGCTCTAGTTCACAGTTCTCCTTTTCCTCACTGTATCCAGGTTCCCTCCCGGAGGAGCCGCCTGTTCTGTTGGGTGGCACTCACTTTCTCCTCTCCAGCTGACTAAACTTTTTTTCTGTACCAGTTAATTTTTCCAACTACTAATAGAATAAAGGCAGTTTTCTAAACTTCCTGTATCCTGGTGTTTGTGTTGCTCTCTCCAGGGCTGGGAGTGGGAGGATATATCCAGCCTAGCTCTCCTTGGAAGTGTCCTTCAGAGTGTGAAATTCCAGCTTGTTCCCCATTCTGAACCCCCCCCCCCCCGTTTGGCACTAACCTGGCTCCTCCTAAGAAGGTGGAAATTATCATTTTGTGGCCTAGTGTGGGATTGCAGTGTTCAGAGGGCACATGAGGGGTACTCCAAGCAGTCATTCCTCTGGAGGAATCTCAGGAGTGTGAAATTTTTTCTTCCTGTCCATTTTCCGTGTCTTTAACTTACAGGCCCGAGCCTCAGGTTAGGTTGATTAGGTATGGAGGAGGATGACCTGAAATTGGCTGGGGCCACTCCAGAAGCCAGGGAGGTGGCTGGGCCTCAGTGGCTCCTTGAGAAACCCAGTGTTAAGGACAGTGCCACAGTGGAGATACAAAAGGAGAAAGGAGGTCAGAGGCCTGGATGAGAAGACGTGCCAGGCAGCCCCAGAATGCTGGGAAAGGTGTTAGAGCTGCATTTTGGAGCCTGAGCCCTGGCTGCCCTTGGCAGTGAACGGTTCCTCCAACTTAACCTTCCTAGAGCCACAAGGCCTCCTCGCAGAGAGAACTTGCCTTGGGAGCCACTGCCAACTGCACCACCACCCCACCACCTCGAGTCACAACTCGCGCTGTGCACCTGGCGACAATAGGGCACAGACTGCAAGAGGAGTAATATGGGTTAGCCTGGGAGGGCTGTGTGGCCACGAGCGGCACCCGCTGCTGTTGCTGCCCAGTCTCCTTGGACCCTGCTCCATTCCTTAACTAAAAACCTTTGAAAAGGAATCGGAGCCCTCTTGGGCTCAAGCCCTGGGCGGGGTAACTCGGGAAGGCCACCAGCACAGCGGCGGCGGCGGCTATACCGTGCAACTCCGCACCGCCTGGGCGGTGCCCGCATCCGGCCAGGCCGCACCCTCCCTGCAGGGAGGGCGGAGGCCGGATGAGGCGGGGCCGAGGGAGGTGGGGAGAGCGGCCGGGAAAGTTTCTGCGCCACGTGACCCCATAGTCCTAGCAGTTCCCCGCCGCAGCAGCTCCGCACTGTAGTCGGGAAGCCAGCCATGTGTGCTGCTCCGCTCGCCGCTGCGATGGCGGCCTCGCGCTCCGTGTACGCTTTCTCCGCGCGCCCGTTGGGCGGCGGGGAGCCCCTGAGCCTGGGTTCCCTGCGGGGCAAGGTGCTGCTCATCGAGAATGTGGCATCGCTCTGAGGCACAACGGTCCGGGACTACACCGAGATGAACGAGCTGCAGCGGCGCCTCGGGCCCCGGGGCCTGGTTGTGCTCGGCTTCCCGTGCAACCAGTTCGGACATCAGGTGTGCTCTGGGGGCAGAGCGGGGGCGGAGTGGCGGGGCCGGAGGGCGGCGGGCGTGCACCTGGGGCTGGGAGCGCAGACGGGGCGCCCGCCAGGCTAGACAGGCGCAGGTCCTGGCTGTGGAGAGGCGGGCCGCCGGCGCTCATCCCGGCTGGGGTTCAGGTCTGTCTCGGAGTTGTACGGGAAGGGCAAGAGCCTGGTGACTCATCGAGAAACTTCTCGTTTGCGGTCCGAACGTTTCCCCTCCCCTTGAGGCCCCGGGTTCCGGCTTCTTTTCCCTCCCGCAGGAGAATGCTAAGAACGAAGAGATCCTGAATTCCCTCAAGTACGTCAGACCCGGCGGCGGGTTCGAGCCCAACTTCACGCTTTTTGAGAAGTGCGAGGTGAACGGTGCGCAGGCGCACCCTCTCTTTGCCTTCCTGCGGGAGGCTCTGCCTGCCCCCAGTGACGACGCCACTGCGTTCATGACCGACCCCAAGTTCATCATCTGGTCTCCCGTGTGCCGCAACGACATCGCCTGGAACTTCGAGAAGTTCCTGGTGGGCCCAGATGGTGTGCCTGTGCGCCGGTACAGCCGCCGCTTTCCAACCATCGATATCGAGCCTGACATCGAAGCCCTGCTGTCCCAGGGGCCCGGCCCTGTCTAGGCAACCCTCCCGTTACTGCTGCTTGGCAGTCACAGCGCTGCCCTCTGGGGATTTCGTCCATGACGGTGTTGCCTCGAAATCTGCATGGAGGAACACCTGATTTCCAGGAAAATCCCTGGAGCTGGGCGCTTCTTGTCCATCCCAGCACTCCCTCCCTAACAAGCCTCCTCAGTAATAAAGTGTTGGGTGTCAGCAGAACTGTGTGTGTCCTGTGTCAGTTAGGGACATCTTCCCTAGGAACCTCATTGTCACAGGGCTGTGAGCTTAAGCCCCCACCTCTTGGCCTTTGTTTTAGTCAAGCCTGAACTTCCTGCCCTTTTGTCTGCCGTGTCTGGAATCCACTCTTTCCTATGTGGAAAGCCTAACTCCTGTCCCAGTGTTTTTCCCTCTGCCAGGATATTTTGTAGGGCCATCCCAAGGTCCTGTTACAAGGGAAGTTCAGATTCCAAAAAGAGGAAGACAAGTCAAGAGCCAGTTGCCTAATCCCAGCGGGAGGCCTCCTTTGTAAGTATTGGGCTAGGCAGGAAATGACTTTTGTAAAAGAGAACACCATGGGGTCCCACTTATATTCAGAGTCTGTGGCTTCTCTAAGTGCCAGGCCCACCTACTTTACAGGGTTGTAAGCCCATGCAATTTTGCAAATTTTTTCCCATTACTTTGTTAGATCTTTGCATGTTGCCACCCAGGCAGTCTGCTCCCATGCTGCCCTTAACTGCTCGTTGCCTCTCATGTATTCAGAGTGAGAAGAGTATACAACTGGGCCTTCTGACCACACCCTGCTTAACGGTTGAAATGACCGCCATACTCACGGTAGGGGCTTATCTTGGAAGCAAGCTGCTGCTTCTCAGGTGCGGTTTGGATCTAACTTCTCTCTCCCTCTCTTGTGTCTGCTGCCTATCTTCTGAGACAGTCCTGCAGCCACTTCCTATCACAGCCCAGGGGGTCTCTGGGCAGCTTGGATGCAGCTCCTGCTTGGGCAGACATGGATGCGAAAACAAGTTAGCAGCGTCTCCCAGTCCAGAATGTGGTTTCATCGTTCGGTCCTGTGTCATCCATCCTGTTGGCTGCCAGGAATGCAGTCTCGGGAAGGCAGAATGAGTATATAGTTACAAAAAGCATGTACAGTTCTGAGGTAGTACAGGGTACTTGGAGAGTAAGAGAGCCTGGCCCTGTAGGAAGGATCATGCTTCCCTCCTGAAGGAAATGGCACTGAAGCTGAAGCGAAGTCAAGAAGCTTTCAGCTGCGGAATGAACTGACAAAGGAGGGTGGACAGGCAGGGAGTACAGGGTGCAAGGGTGGGAGGTGGGAAGGGGACATCGCCAACTGAGTTGGACAACACAAGGACAAGCAGGTTTGAGGAGAAAAGTGTTGAGATTCAGACATCTTGCATGAGACATCCAAATGGGGTATCTGGAGCAGGTAGTTACAAGAGGCTCCAAAAAGGAGTATGGGTGGGAGACAAAGATCTAGACAAGGGGACAGTAAGTAGCCACTGGAGAGTATGAGATCACCTGGGGAGAGTGACAAGAAATAAACCAGTGGGTGCCTAAGCTGGAGGCCTATGGATTTACAATCCTGGGTCAGCTAACAGGAATGGCGGGGAAGAAGGATGGAGTCAAGGGGCCGTGAGAAGGGATATCTCATAACGGTTGCTGGGGCAAGTGCTTGCGGAAGGAGCGTCCCTCATTCCTCAGCAAGTACAGTTTCGGGGGGCGCAGCTGGAGCTGAAGCCACATAACCAAGTGTCCGAGATGTGTCAGGTCCTCTTCTGGGGGGCTAAGCGTAGAGCCTCCAGGAATCACCAGGGTACTTTTTAAAACTTATGTTCCATGGCTCTCACCCAGAGATACTGCTTTGGAAACTCTGGGGACTTGGGATCCTACTCAGCTACCTACCCCCTAAATGTAAGGACAGACTTTCTGCTCTAACTCTCCCCTTTCCTGTAAAGGGTCAGCGCGGCCCAGGCCACATTGCCTGGTTAGGCTCTAAATGGGAACCCAGGGCTTTCCGAACTGACTTCAACCTCTTCCCTCCCAAGCTGCCTGGTGACTCACTCTTAACTCGCCCACTTTTTTTCCCTGTCAGTTTATGCCTTGGGTTGCCAAAGAAGGGAACTTAGGAGTTCCCAATGTGGCTGCCCCTGGCTGGCATATCTTCCTAAAACTTCAAGTGGCCTGCGTCCCTGAACTTAAAGTCATTTCCAACTCCCTCCTTCAGGAAGAATCAGAGTAAAGCCAGTTAACACTACCCCTTCCTCCCCAAGAAACTGGACATTTTCCCCCCAAACACTCCTACACATACACATTCCTTATCATTCAGCCAGGAAACCACTGCTGGCTCTGACCTGCACCCGCCCCACCCCATCGTGAATCAGCAGTTCAAGAGGGCAAGTAAGAGCGAAGGAATCCCGGTGAGCCCGCCTGAGGTCCCAGTGTTCCGGTTAAAGCAGCCGCTGGGCATTGCTTGATTCTGGGAGCTGCAACAGCATTCAGGCCGCAGGCTTTCCGAAAAGGAAATGGGCCCTGCTGTTACTCAGGTTCTGAAGCTTTCGTTTTTGGAGTTCTTCCAGAAATTCTGGGTTCTTTTTGTTTTTAAAGCATTAAATCTCATAAAATTATGTAGAAGTCCATCAAATTACCATTATGTACACTTTAAATATTTTACAGTTTTATTGGTCAATTAACCCTCAATAAAACTGAAAAAAAAATCTGATAAAATACTGACACTTCTTACAGTTAGCTCTTTATCAGATGACTTCCTCATTCTGTCTCAATGTAGTTCCGCAAACAACATTTAAAACTTTTTTTTTTTTTAATTAAAAATAGGGGCGCCTTGGGGCACCTGGTGGCTCAGCCGTTAAGCAGCTGCTTTCAGCCCAGGTCATAATCCCAGGGTCCTCAGATCGAGCCCCATGTCAGGCTTCACACTCACTGGGAGTCTGCTTCTCTCTCTTTTCCTCTCCTTCTGCCCCTCCCCCGCTCATGCACGCACGCACGCGCGCGCGCGCGCGCGCGCGCACGTGTGCGCTCTTTCTCAAATACACAAAATCTTTTTTAAAGTTTTACAAATAAATGAATATATAAATAAATAAGTTGATTTTCTCAGAAGTATTCCTGACCCTATCAGTTCAATAAATATCAGTTCAATAAATTGCTTTTTATTTTATTTATTTATTTTTTTTTTAGAGAGAGAGGCAGAGAGAGCATTTGGACAAAGGAAGGGTGGCGGGGAGAGGGAGAGGGAGAGAGAATCCCAAGCAGGCTACATGCCCGTCACAGAGCCTGACACAGGATTTGATCCCAGAACCTTGAGATCATGATCCGAGTGGAAATCAAGAGTTGGATGCTCAACTGACTGAGCCACCCAGGCACCCCAGTTCAATAAATCTCTTAAGTTTAAACTTTTGGATAATACTAAGTAAAAACGCTGCCTAAAGTTTTCCATAAGAGAATGCAGCATGGATCTATATAGAATGGGCAGTGAACCCTGAGGATGGTAGGCTTTTATTATATTGACAATCAACAAATAGGCTGGAAGGGCATGCTTCCATGCACGGAGGTGTGGCACAGCTGGGATGGCGCTAAAAATAAAGCCTAGCTCCAGCTGGTCCCACAAGTTACCAGACACTTGCTTTGCATCAGGCACTGCTGGGCTGAACTGGTAGCTGGAGCACAAACAAGAGAAGTTCTTTTTTTTTTTTTAAGATTAAAAAAATTTTTTTTTTATTTATTTGACAGACAGAGATCACAAGTAGGCAGAGAGGCAGGCAGAGAGAGAGAGGGAAGCAGGCTCCCTGCCAATCAGAGAGCCCAATGAGGGGCTCGATCCCAGGACCCTAGGATCATGACCTGAGCCGAAGGCAGAGGTTTTAACCCACTGAGCCACCCAGGCACCCCACAAGAGAAGTTCTTGCCTAAGGAGTAAGGGCTCATGGGTGTGGACCCTAACCCTTCGAGTAGCAGAGAAGCAGACTCTGAGCCCTAACATCCTTCAGCTTTGACCTCATCAAGAACTCAACTCCAGGAGCACCTGGGTAGCTCAGCAGCTGAGCGTCTGCCTTCGGCTCAGGACTGAGCCCCTACTTGTGCTCTCTATCTCTCTGTCAAATAAATAAAATCTTAAAAAAAAAAAAAAAAGAGCTCAACTTCCGATATGTCATGTGGGAAACCAAAACAAAAATCACCAACTGGGCGGCAGCGTGCTGATGGGTATTCTGTTAGTTGCCTCCAGAGGCACTGAGACTGACCTGATATGACAGTGTTGAGGTCCAGCAGCCTTTCCATCATCATCTCTCAGACAGAACACCTCCTCCCCAATGCCCCCCTCCCCAGGCCTAATATAATTACAGCCAGAAAGGCCAGAGTAAGAGACCACAAAACAGGCCCACTTCATGCAAATGCCCAGAGTCCAAGCAGTATCCAGGGGGAATGTGTAGCCTGTCTTGGGGGTGTCTTACCATCCTACAGGCCACCTGGTTCCACAGGGAGGCATTTGAGTCTTCCTGCAGAGGAAGCACCTGTTACCCTAACCTCCTCTGTCCCCAGCACATAACTATACCTGTGTCCATGAGTATGTGAATCCAAAGACACCCTGGTCCCCTGAGCATCCCTTGCAGACTCATCATACATGCTCAAGAGCCCAGGGGGAATGTTAGCATGTCTTGGTTCTCTATACCAGTTGCTTAGGTTTCCTTCCCAGCAAAGTGATTTGCAACATCACCCTCCATGTTCCCGGAGCACTTTGTCACACAACACACCAACTATAATTACTTGTGAAAACATCTCCCCCAACCATACTGGCTGTGAATCTTTGGAGGGTAGAGACTATGAGTACCAGTATGTAATAGATTACCAGTCAAATGAACAAATGACTAGTAACTGGTATTCTTATATTCATGTATCTGAGAAATACCTGTTGAGAGTTTGCTCTGTACAAAGGGCAACCAACATAATTAAAAGCTAAATACTTGTGAAAAAAAAAAAAAAGCTAAATACTTGTGTATTGGGGAGACATCAATGGTAATAGAATTACAGGAGGAAGAGAAGACATTGGCCACCCCTAGACCCAGGAACCCACACACTCTCTGCCCAATCACGGCTGGCCACCAACAGTGGCATTACCAGAATGGAATCTGTCCAACAGCAGGAGTCTCCAGGGTAGGAAAGGTGATCCCACTTCCTCTTGGAGATTTCTTCCGGTCTTTGCCTGTCACCTTCCCCAGTAATCTAACCCTTCTATAACAGAGGTGATAATCTCACTGATAAGATGTTTATTTAATTCTTCTGAAATGTACTTCTAGAGCCTTTTACTTTTTCATAGTCCCCTGGCCAGGTTAAAGGAGCACAGACAAGAAGGAAACAACAATAATTCTCCCCCGAAGAGAGCTGTAATCAAAAACTGCCCAATATTTGTGAACACTGCCACATGTGCTCTGTCACTGCTGGCCTAGTGTGGACCACTGTGACCTTGGAGAGGCCAACTGCAGTCAGGTGTAGAGCAAGCCACAGTGCCAGCCAAGGCAAGAAGTTTATGATTTGGAACCAAATAAAACTTAAAGTTCACACACCCAGACATTACAAACTCCTAATTAGGTCATCACAGTCCAAGATCAAGCAGTATGTGACCAATCAGTCAAACTTGTTTCCTGTAGCTCCTCCCTTCATGCTTTCCTTCCTGTTCTTGTGGCCCAAGCTACCATGGCAATGGGTGGCTTGTTCAGTTCTGGGGTTTGGTTATGAGCCAAGTGAGTGCCCTACTAGGCCTACACCTCTCCCTAGGGTAAAAGGCCCAAGAGAGAACAGGGCCCTGGTGCAAGGGTGTCTCCTGAGCTGAATCCCCATTTCCTCCCAAACCCACAGGTCACCCACAACAGCAGGAACACACAGGCAGAGGTTCATTGTTTCCAGTTCCCAATCTTTAACATTTTAATGAAACTCACTAAAAGCGTTCTGTTTTTTTTTTTTAAACCCCAGAGAGGCCATGAACCTCTTTTTTTTTTTTTTTTTTTAAAGATTTTATTTATTTATTTGACGGAGAGAGAGACACAAGCAAGAGAGGGAACACAAGCAGGGGGAGTGGGAGAGGGAGAAGCAGGCTTCCTGCAGAGCAGAGAGCTCTATGCAGGGCTAGATCCCAGAACCCCGGGATCATGACCTGAGCCAAAGGCAGACTCTTAACGACTGAGCCACCCAGGCGCCCCAAGCGTTCTATTTTTTAATTTAAGATTTCTATTTATTTAAGTCATCTCTGTACCCAACATGGGGGTTGAATTCATGACCCGGAGATCAAGAGTCACATGCATCTTGCGACTGAGCCAGCCAGGCGCCCCATTAAACGTGTTTTAATACTTTTTTTTTTTTTAAGATTTTATTTATTTATTTAACAGACACAAGTAGGCAGAGAGGCAGGCAGAGAAAGAGGAGGAAGCAGGCTCCTGGGCTGAGCAGAGAGCCTGATGCGGGGCTCCATCCCAGGACTCTGGGATCATGACCTGAGCCAAAGGCAGAGGCTTTAACCCACTGAGCCACCCAGGCGCCCGTTTTAATACTTTTGAAATGATTTTTTTACTATGAAGTTTCAACTTATTCCTCGCATTTTAACTATTGGCACTTTGTGATCTTAGTATACATTTTTTAGGAACTACCTATAATTAGAGCAAGATTTTTTACAGCCATTTAATAGCACCAAAGAGATCCTGCCTTAAAGAGGTTTTCCAAAGTCTTCTTATTTATAATTAGGTTTTGTCCCCTTTTCTAGTGGTGCTGAGGACTTGTCCTACTTCCTTAAGACTCTGACCCATGCCATAAATGGTATAGGAGAAATTGTTAAAAAAAAGAAGAGAGTAGACACCATCATCAAATGTAGGTTCTGAAGTCATGTCGATAATCCAGCTTTCTTTTTCCATAAATAACAGGACTAAAGGTAGTGTCTCTCACTTCACAACATTTTTAACACTTTCAGATAACTTTCACAGAAAGGCACTCAGATTGTCAGTGTTGGCTTCCCAGATGTAGAATTACCATGTGGTGGTAACTCTTCTCTGCAGAGGATTAACAGCTATAAGCTATAAGGTTATTCAGTTATTCAAGGCAGTGTAATTCCTTTTCCTTTCATTTTCCTCTCCTATCTACCCAACTGCCAAGAGGCCCTGTGTTACCAAATGGTGCCTGAGGGGTGTCCCAGGCACTGCAAATTCGATTCATGTTAATTTCAATTAGCTAAAACCCCACATGAAAATAGTAAATCTGCTCAAATGACCTAACTTGCCTTCACCTAGTCAGTGCTCCCTCCTCCATCCCCAACACTGAACTGGGCTCATCTGTTTCTCCTCTCCTCCCTCACTGCCATCTTTCCAGTTAAAGGTTCTTAATAAGTCTCTCCTGGGCTTCACCACTGTAGGTATAAAGCACCCTCAGCCATTTTGTCTCTGCTCCAAAACCTTTTACAATATCGTGGGCCATTTAAAGCAGAATATGTGACCCTTCTGGCCTCTGTTTTAGCTTTAGATGGAAGGTTCTTTCCAGTAGTGTGCCCAGGCTAATTGGTCTAACCCTCCATCTTTGATTCTGCCCTTCTTGTTCCAGAAACTGATCCTGTAATTTCCCTTCGTGTAGCATGCACCACCATTTATTTCTGTTTCTTTAAAACCACGCTCAAATGCTACCAAGTCAAAGCCTGCCTTTCACAAGCTCGGGAGTCTACAGTCTTTGGTTCATACTCTTTAATGGCACTTACCTACTACACACTGCTTGACCCTGGGGTTATTTGTGGAGGATCTCTTCCCCATTAGATTGTTTGAAGTCACGCACTGTGACTTATTTTTGAGGACAGGAACTGCTAGACCAGCTGCTAGCCGGCTGCCCGGTCTCTTCCGTGCTCCGGGCTTACTTCCCACTCCATGAGGAGGGCTGTGCTTTTTGTATGTAGTAAGGTCGAGTGGAAAACATACAGTTTCAGGACACTGCATATTGTTGCTGCAACAAATTAAGATGCAGCTTGGGCACCTGATGTGGAGAACACACCTGAACCTCTTTCCCCTGTTGCTATCGCCACTCAGCAGCTGCTTGTCTCCCGGACAAGGCAAGTAGCTAGCTCAGTGTGGAGGGTTTGGGGAATTCAATCGTGGGCTACACTGGCGTCTACACTGTTTGAAAGGAGTGTTAATGACTAGATCACATCTTCGAGTCCCGGTCCCACGGCGTTGGTGCACCCAGCAGTCCCCCCAAATCCTTGTAGGCCTCCAGGGCAGGCACCCCGATCCCACGTTTGAGCGTCTAACGACTGGCCTAAGGTCTCCAGCTCAAAGCAAGAAGAGCTAGTTCCAGGGCTTCTCGTACTTGGCCCTGGGTTTATCTAAGAGCAGGCTAACACCGTGGGCCCGGGCGGGGTGCCCGAAGGGCCGAGGAGCCTGTGGTCAAGCGCTTAGAGAGATGGCCGGGCTAGACGGAGAAAAGGGTGCAAAACAACCACCTCGCGGCTCCGCCCGCAAGGCGGGAGGAAGGGGCGGCTAATTTGCCAGCGCCCACCTCCTCTTCCGGTCCCCTCCTGGCTCCGTCGCGCACCCGTGCGAGAAGGGCGGTGCCTGCAAAGCGGGTGGGCAGGCGTTCCAGGCCGCGGTGCTAGGTGGGGCTTGGGCGCGCGCGCGCGTGCGTGCGTGCGTGCGTGCGTGCGTGGGCGCGGCTCACAGCACGCCGTGCGCGAGGCGGATGTCCGGGCCGGCTGGGCCGGGGCCGCGGACGAGATGGCGGAAGGTGGAGGCTGTCGTGAGCGACCGGATGCGGAGACCCAGAAATCCGAGCTCGGGGCTTTGATGAGGACCACGCTCCAACGAGGGGCGCAGTGGTGAGCACCGGACCCGCGTTTCCGCCGCCCAGGCTCGGGGGCAGGGGCTCTGGCCCTCAGACCGGACCCCTCTTTTCCGGCTTGGGTAGGGGCCGGGCGGGGGCGGTGTTAGTGACCCTGAGAGGGTGTCCTGAACCCTGCCTCTCAGGAGAATCTCCCAGGGGAAAGTGTGAGGGTTGTTTTGGCCCATTCGGAGCCCCAGAGGGCCTACCCGGTGGGGGCAAGGGTTGCAGGAGGGGGAGAAGGGAAGTACTTATGGGGACCTTCTGGATGGGAAGAGCCCTTTGCCTCCGAGGACTCGTTGTGTGACCTTGAGCGAAGGCGACCACACCTCCCAGACCCCCGTGCCTTACTGTTAAAGCCAGGGTAGCAATATTTGGCACCCCCACCTTATGGGTTGAGGAGAAGAGATAACTTTTGTAACTTGTAAACTGCCGAACAGATGTCAAGGTCAGAAGTTGGACAAATGTTTGAGAACTCCAGGTTATTTTGGTAGCAAATGTCAAAAATAATTGTGGCAGCAGCATTTTGGAGCGGTAGAGGAGGATAGCTTAGAGCCTAGATGAAAAGATTAGAAGTACAAGGTTTAGAAAAGCAAGTCTGAGACATGAGGTTTCTTAATTGTTTAGTAGAAGGGACAATA
Organism: Mellivora capensis; assembly: GCA_004024625.1. Classification (NCBI taxonomy): domain Eukaryota; kingdom Metazoa; phylum Chordata; class Mammalia; order Carnivora; family Mustelidae; genus Mellivora; species Mellivora capensis. Next base: position 25,157 of record PISX010012782.1, read on the forward strand.
CTACTACTAGTGAAGATGTTCCTGGGTGATAATATCATGTGAGAGTAGAAAGCTAGGGCTTGGCTTATATTCAATATGATTATGAATATGATTGAACATCCACCTTTTAAGAAATGATGGTGGTGTTGATAATGCCACTTATGGTAACAGAGGAATTGACCAGGGAAGGGAAACATTGGGATCAGGAGGAGTTCAGATAGGTCTGTACAGCTGGCCAGGCTGTGAGAGGCAGGGCAAGCAGAAGTTATCCTGCATAGGGGTGATATATGAAGAATATTCAGAGGAACCAGAGGAAGTTTGAGATAGACTAAGATCACACACTAAAAGTGTTTGGAGGATATTGTTCAAGGGGTTTGGAGGTAAAAGAGCCCCCCCCCCTTTTTTTTCTTTTTTCTTTTATTTATTTTATTTTATTTTTTAAATTTATTTATATGTCAGGGAGAGAGGGAGAGAGCGTGAGCGAGCACAAGCAGAGTGGCAGGCAAAGGCAGAGGGAGAAGCAGTCTCCCCGCCGAGCAAGGAGCCCGATGTGGGATTTGATCCCAGGATACTGGGATCATGACCTGAGCCGAAGGCAGCTGCTTAACCAGCTGAGCCACCCAGGCGTCCCAAGAGCCCCCTTTTTTTTTTAAAGATTTTATTTATTTGACAGAGATCACAAGTAGGCAGAGAGGCAGGCAGGGAGAGGAGGAAGCAGGCTCCCCGCTGAGCAGAGAGCCCTATGTGGGGCTTGATCCCAGGACCCCGGGATCATGACCTGAGCCGAAGGCAGGAGCTTTAACCCACTGAGCCACCCAGGCGCCCCATAAAAGAGCCTTTTAAAGGTTTGGATGTACTTATGGATCCTGTAGCCTCTGAGAAGCTGCCTGATTGCTGAGGTTTGTTTTTTTTTTATAAAAACTTAAAGGACTTGGGGCGCTTGGGTGGCTCAGTTGGTTAAGCATCTGCCTTCAGCTCAGGTGATGATCCCAGGGCCCTGGATGGAGTCCTGAGTGGGGCTCCCTGCTCAGTGGCAGACTCCTTCTCCCCTTTCTGTGCCTCTCCCCCTGCTTGTGTGCTCTCATTCTGCCTCTCTCTCAAATGAATAGATAGATAAAATATTAAAAAAAAAAAAAAACAACTTAAAGGACTCACCAATATAAATGTTGTGCTTTTTTCCCCCAGAGAGATTTACTACTTCTTAGTTGTAAAACAGCATAGTGATTCTTTTATTCTTCCATTTTTTTCCATAGGGATACTTTAAAATTATTAAAATTATATTTTTAAAGTATCTAGGAATAACTAGAGACTATTATATTTGTATAGTACCATACCTAGACACTATTATATGTGTGTGTACCTTTTTTTTTTAAAGCACACTTTTTTTTTTTTTAAAGATTTATTTATTTATTTGACAGACAGAGATCACAGGCAGAGAGGCAGGCAGAGAGAGAGGAGGAAGCAGGCTCCCTTCGAAGCAGAGAGCCTGATGTGGGGCTCGATCCCAGGACTCTGGGATCATGACCTGAGCCAAAGGCAGAGGCTTTAACCCACTGAGCCACCCAGGCGCCCCAGAAGCACACTTTTTTTTTTTAAAGATCTTATTTATTTATTGGACAGACAGGGATCACAAGTAGGAAGAGAGGAAGGCGGAGAGAGAGGAGGAAGCAGGCTCCCTGCTGAGCAGAGAGCCCGATGCGGGGCTGGATCCCAGGACCCTGAGATCATGACCTGAGCTGAAGGCAGAGGCTTAACCCACTGAGCCACCCAGGCGCCCCTAAGCACACATTTTTTATAATGTCTTCTTTGGTACTCAAAGAAAACTTGAATTGTATGGTGTTACTATCCCATTTTCAGAGAGAGAATTAGTTTAATGCTTTTCATGTTGAGCAGTATAACCAAACTTTCTGTTCTGGACAAGGACCTCTATAAAGATCATTATGAAATTAATGACTTTTTTATTAGCAAACAAGATTTTAGCCATAGGAGGACTTCACTTAAATAAGCATTTTGAAGCCGGTCATTTCCTTTTATTCATTCATTCCTTTTTAAAAAATTTATTTGTTTTATTTATTAGAGATCACAAGTAGGCAGAGGGGGAGGGGGGATCAGGCCCCCTGCTGAGCAAAGAGCCCCATGCAGGGCTGGATCCCAGGACCCTGGGATCATGACCTGAGCCAAAGGCAGAGGCTTAACCCACTGAGCCACCCAGGTGCCTCCTTATTTATTTTTTAATAAGTAGGTTCCATGCCAGGGGAGAGCCCAACACTGGGCTTAAACTCACAACCTTGAGATGGGGACCTGAGCTGAGGCCAAGAGTCATGCTTAACTGAGCTACCCAGGCACCCCTTGTTCTTTCTTTCTTCTTTTTTTTTTTTTTAATTTAAAGATTTATTTTTATTTTTATTTTTTTAAATTTATTTATTTGTCGGAGAGAGAGGGAGAGAGAATGAGCGAGCACAGGCAGACAGAGTGGCAGGCAGAGGCAGAGGGAGAAGCAGGCTCCCTGCCGAGCAAAGAGCCCGATGTGGGACTTGATCCCAGGACGCTGGGATCATGACCCGAGCCGAAGGCAGCCGTTTAACCAGCTGAGCCACCCAGGTTGTCCCTTAATTTAAAGATTTTATTAATTGAGAGAGAGAGAGGATAAGAATGCATGAGTGGGGAGAGAGGCAGAAGGAGAGAGAGAGAAAATATCAAGCAGACTCCACACTGAGTGAGGAGCCTAACATGGGGCTTGGTCTCACGACCATGAGATCATGACCTGAGTTGAAATCAAGAGCTGGTCACCCAACCAACTGTGCTACCCAAACAACTGTCTTTGTTGTTGTTGTTGTTTAATAAAAATATTTGTTTTTAAGGAAGCTCTATGCCAAACATGGGGCTTGAACTCATGACCCTGAGATAAAGAGTTGTACACACACTCCCCTGACTGAGTCAGCCAGGCACCTATATTCATACTTTCAACATTTCACTTAATGGACTCTTGTCCCAGGCCAGGCTCTTTGTGCCTTCTGAGGCCTAGCCCTGCTCTTGTTCTTGAAATGTGTTTTTGAATGGGAAATGTGTGTTCCCCTGGTGGAAAGATCATAAAATTAAAGGAGCAACTGCAAAAACTTATAACCTCAGTATTTTTGATATAGTAAATTTTTGTCTGTCTCTAGGTATCTTATTGACAGCCGGTGGTTCAAGCAGTGGAAGAAGTATGTGGGTTTTGACAGCTGGGATATGTACAATGTGGGTGAACACAATCTATTTCCTGGCCCAATAGATAACTCCGGACTCTTTTCAGGTATAGTATCCCGTTGCTTTTCTAACTGAAATACCCACCTAGGCAATGACCTGAGGTCATGTTTATCCGTAACATGGACATTGTGAACCTGACTTTCCTGTTGTGATGTATAGAAACAAGTGTCCTTGATTTGCATCTGTACCAGAAGTCTTTGTAAGACCCTCAGGGAGGAATGAAGCTATGTTTTTCCTAAACTAACTGCTTCACACAAGAGCATGCTTCTCGTATTTTTCTTTTTGGGGATTAGTTTTTTTAGAGCTATCAGATTTTAGATTAGCATGTGGAATGGAAAGAAATAGGTTATCATTTTGAAACTGCCTCTGGAGTCTGAAATTTGGGCACCAGAATTTTCTGTGTTACCTTTGCAGTGGAACAAATTGCAGACTTGTCTACATCCATCGAGCATTCCTGTGATGATTGTCATAGGAGTGTGTGAGGAGAGACAGAAGGGAGAGTTATCACAGTCAGCTCCCACTGGAAGAAGTGATTGAAAAAATGATGCATGACATACCAGAGCCGGGCTTGTACCTGTAGATGCATAGATATGACAGTTGACCTTTCCCAGGCTGTGTTCTGGTTAGCTTTAGACGCCCTTGCAAGCGGGATGAGAGTGATCTGTCAATTGTGTTCAAAATCAGAGCAGTAGGAAGGCAGACATGTATGGGGTTTGATCCAAGTACTTAACACCACCCTGGGTGTTTTTAAAAATGGGCAGTGCTTCAGGTGAGACTTGTTTTAGGGAAGGTCAGGTGACATCATAATTCATGTGCTTTGTTTCCTGATGTAGGTCAGATGGTGGCATCACACCATGAAGTTGGCGTAAGGGAGCACAACAGTGTGTTTGCACTTTTCCTCCCCCTGCACCCCCCTCCTCTTTTTTTAAAGGATTCTCTGACCCTAATGAGGGGCTCGAACTCATGACACCGAGATCAGGGGTTACATGCTTTACTGACTGAGCCAGCCAGGTGCCCCTCTCTTTTTTTTTTTTTTTTTAAAGATTTTATTTATTTATTTGTCAGAGAGCGAGTGAGAGCGAGCACAGGCAGACAGAGTGGCAGGCAGAGGCAGAGGGAGAAGCAGGCTCCCTGCCGAGCAAGGAGCCCGATGTGGGACTTGATCCCTGGACGCTGGGATCATGACCTAAGCCGAAGGCAGCCGCTTAACCAACTAAGCCACCCAGGCATCCCCCCTCTTTTTTTTCTTTTTTTTTTTGATAGAAGATTTCTTAATGCTTATAAGAATACTAATGATGAGGGCTAGAGGAGCTCTGTGAAATCATTTGGATGACCTTCAGCTAAGGGCAAGCATTTCTTCCATGGTCCCCCAATTTAATATCACCTGGCTTTTCCTTGAAACATTTGCTTTGTGCTTAGGAGGTGAGAAGTACATTCTGTTCAGAACCTCCTTGGAACATTGACAATACAGGAATGACCTATCTCTGGTGAATCACCCCCTTAGTTCCCAGGCTCTCAGTCACCTATCAGTCCCAACCCAGCTGCTTTTCACCCAGAGACATGGAAGTGGCTGGATAGGGCTCTTGAAAGTGTGGGAAGGATGGGGTCTAACATATCCTTCCTTATGTTGTCTGCGGAGCACCCCTTTTCTTCTTCCCACCTCTGCCTCTATTGTATATCAAATGAAATCCTTGTGCTTAGGCCAAGCTGTGCTCTCATTTTCCCCCTTTATTCTCCTCTGTGGAAGAAATTTGCAGAGACTAAATCCTCATTTCCGAACCTCTGTGTGATTTTGAGCATGACGCCTTTAGACTGGTCCTGTTTCAAGTGAAAGTAGTGAACTGCACTGGGAATTCCAGTCACGTTCCCTACATTTGCACTGAGCGTGTAAGCGTGATGTGTGCGAAAATCATCATGGACCCTTAGAGGGGAAAATGGCCTGTGGGAATGATGTACTTGGGGTTGGTGATGCTGAAAGCTGTTGTTGCTTTACCACATTTAGAGATTTCTGGCTGCTGCTTGGCACAGTGTGTGTAGCCAGATCTGCATAGTGCTTCGTGTTAGAAACGAAGAAGCATATATCCGCAAGAAAGACAAGAAGTGAATAGCTTAATGAGTTTTAATTTATAAATCAGAGAAGTTTATGAATCAGAGAAGTTTAATTTATAAATCAAAGAAAAGTGTCAGTTTTGGGGGGAAACTTTTGTCTCAAGCAGACCGATATCAGTGGATCATCCTTCTGTTCCTCAACAGAGAAGGCCTGCTCTGTCAGTGTTAATAATCATGCCAGACGGACTATGGAAAGTGGTTGGCTCATCAATGAGGAGGATCCATCCTTTTTTTTTTTTTTAATTTATTTATTTGTCAGAGAGAGGGAGAGAGAGAGCGAGCACAGGCAGACAGAGTGGCAGGCAGAGCCAGAGGGAGAAGCAGGCTCCCTGCCAAGCAAGGAGCCCGATGCGGGCCTTGATCCCAGGACCCTGAGATCATGACCTGAGCTGAAGGCAGAGGCTTAACCCACTGAGCCACCCAGGTGCCCCACCATCTGACTGTCTACTCTAGACACCTCACTTAAGTGGAATTGTTCAGTATTTGTTTTTCTGTGACTGCCTTATTTTATTTAGTATAATATTCGGGGTTCATCGTTGGAGCATGTGTTGGAATTCCCTTCTATTTGAAGGCTGAATTGTGTTCCGCTGTAGGTATATACCAAATCATGTTTATCCGTTCGTCCATCTCACCTTGGTATTCCTGTCCTCTGCTGCTATTTAATTCCTTTCCTGTTCTCCCTCCAGATGAAAAAGGCAGAGGTGGGTCAGGTCTGAGGCTTGCTGAAAGCAAAGGCAGAAGAGCTGATGGGATAGGGTAAAAACTGGTGGGGAGCACCGGGGGATGCGGGTGATGGGAAGCCCCTGTCACTTTGTGAATGCTGTTTACGGTTTTGTTTTGTTTTTGTTTTGTTTTTTTTAAAAGATTTTATTTATTTATTTGTCAGAGAGAGAGAGAGCGCACAGGCAGATAGAGTGGCAGGCTGAGGCAGAGGGAGAAGCAGGCTCCCCGCCGAGCAAGGAGCCCGATGTGGGACTCGATCCCAGGACGCTGGGATCATGACCTGAGCTTAAGGCAGCCGCTTAACCAACTGAGCCACCCAGGCGTCCCACGGTTTTGGTTTTTAACATATACTTCGAGTTACAGATGAGTTGTACTGCTGTGGGTACTTCTACACCCACTACGGCAGGAGTAGGTGTTGCTGGGCACAGGGAGGCTCTGTTGGTGGGAGGTGATCAGTCTTCCCTTGATCCAGTTCCTTCGTCTTCAGCTGAGGGAGTGTGTTTCAGATCGTGGATGTCCACTCTTAGTCATGTTGCCTGCCTATGGGGGATGTGAGGTGGATGTTGCGCACATTAGGGTGTTAAAGACATTCCTCCCTCCCCTCCATAAGAGGTTGTCCAGCTGGGTTTCAGCTTTGCCTGTGGAAAACTAAGAATACTGAATGACTCTTGGTAAAATAAAGTTAACTTTAATGATGTGTTTGTTGTTTTCTTTGTAAATCTTTCAGAAGATATTTGACCTCAATGAAGTTTCCCTAAGCAGAATATTATGTTAAATGTTCATAATTAACAGTTTTCATTGTGGAATCTAGAAGCATATTGAAAATATAAACTGGAGTTTTTTATTCTCCCTACTCCATTTCGTTGTAGAAGAAATACATGTTCCTGTGAAGGCGTGGCTGAAGACAGTTGTCAGGTCTGCTCTGTGTTATGGCCAGTGACAGAATTTTGGAATTTTGTACCTGTTCTATAAATAATTTTGTTTCTGAAAAGCACATAAGAATCCTGTAAAACAAATATTTCTGGGGAGAAGAGCAGTGAGTTATGAGATGTTTTCTTTTTTCAGATCCTGAGAGTCAGACCTTGAAGGAACATTTAATTGATGAATTGGACTATGTTTTGGTCCCAACGGAGGCCTGGAATAAATTACTGAACTGGTATGGCTGTGTAGAAGGCCAGCAGCCCATTGTCAGAAAAGTGAGTACACAAGTTGTCACAGCTGCTGGACAGTGTCTGTGAGTGCTCCTTGGGGACACTGACTGATGTTGGTTCTGGGTTACTGGATGTGCCTAAGTGTAACTGAGATGTTACAGTGAGTGGCCTCCAAACATCAGAGCTGCCCATGGCTTGGGATGTGTCCAGCAGTGCCATGAGAGCACTTTCTGGAAGGCTCTATGAGAGAAAGTTTACTTGGGGTCAGGTGGACATAAAGTAATGTACTGCTTCTTGTTTATCCTACAACCTTTCTTGAGATTGCTTTTTCCTCTGTGTTTATGACTCTTGGGCCACATTGTTGAATATCTCAAAAAGCAGGTGTTTATAAGCCAGAGAAGAATAGCCTCCTGAGGGAAAGCAGGCTGTGAGGTAGAAATCCAGATTCTCTGGTAGATGGGACTTAGGAGAAGACCATCCACCCTGACTCCCACAGTCGTTTGCTTGTCCTACCAAAGGGGAAATCACATGCCTGCTAAGAGGTAGACGTTGGGTAAATTTCTTACTCTCTCTGGTATATAGTTCCCCTTCTCAGCGTACGAAAGATCTGTGGTCCTGAGGCCATGCTTCTAACAGTCATTGTTTTAGGCCAGAACTACATTCTTTCTCTATCTGGAAACCTGGGCCCCTGAGAGGGGTTAGGGATCAAAAAGTTGGAGGTGTACCAGCCTGGCAGATGTCCCCTAATGCCCACAGTGTTGCCATATGGTGAGTGTTCTGCTACCCCAGGGTTTTAGCTACATTCTGTAGTCCTCTCATTCAACAAACCCTGCAAGGGAGACCTCATGATCCTGAGATGAACGGTTACTTCCCTGTTGTGCACTGTTACAGCTAGCTGGTTCTGGCTCTACCCAGGTACTCTTTCTTGTGAAGGGAAGAAAGATTTGTAACCCTTGGACAGATGCTTGCGGCTTTAAAAATCTATCCTTCTGATCCCCTGAACACTTAGGGAAAGTGATTATTGTGTGGATTCTGCCTCTGCCTCTTACCACTGATGAAACCTGTTGTTTCCCAGACTGCCCGGTGTGCACCACTGCTGCTTCACCTGTGCCTCTTGTTTGCAGGTGGTGGAGCACGGCCTCTTTGTCAAGCACTGCAAGGTGGAGGTGTATTTGCTGGAACTGAAGCTCTGTGAGAATAGTGACCCCACCAATGTGCTGAGTTGCCATTTCAGCAAGGCTGACACTATCGGTGAGTAGCTGGGCTGGTGTCCTGAGTTTCCGGAAGTGGAGAGCGTGGAGCATTGTGGCTGATGGGAGTGAAGCCAGGTACCCTCTCCAGAGTTGTTACCCACATAGTCTCAGGTTGTGGTTACCAGTCCTGACCTGATTCTTGTGGAGAGCTAGGCCTGGGAATCGTGTTTTACAGACTTTTGGACATGCTCCCTGACCATGATACGTGATACGGTGATAAAGATGAGGAAATGCAGATTAGGGGAGGTTACACTTACTTATTAAAAAATTCTCTGAGGGGGGCCTGGGTGGCTCAGTTGGTTAAGCATCTGCCTTTGGCTCAGGTCATGATCCCAGGGTCCTGGAATTGAGCCCCACATCGGGCTTCCCGCTCATCTGGAAGCCTGCTTCTCCCTTTCCCACTACCCCCTCTCTTGCTGTGTCTCTTTGTCAAATAAATGAATAAAATCTTTAAAAAAAATCTCTGTGAGGAAGTGGCAGGACTGGTATTCGGAACCACATTTATCTTAACTTCAGAGGAAGATTTTGTCACCTTGCTGTGTTGCTTGTGTGCTGTAAATGGGACCCACCTATTGAAGAAGGAGAAGCATAGGGAAGGTTTCTAAGTGTGTGAGTGCAGGAGGATGCCCATGGAAGACATTTGGCCTTAATCACTGAGGGACTGAGGTCAGTTAGAACTTTCATTCCGAAGCACCCTGTGACTGACGGTCTGAACAGGAGGGAGGATGAGCATTAGCTTGCTACGGCTGTTATTAGCCTTGCATCTGGAGTGAGGTGAGTGATCCTTCTGTCTGTCTGAGTGATCTTCAGTCCTGAGTGATTCTTCTGTCCGTCTCTAGCAACCATCGAGAAGGAGATGAGGAAGTTATTCAATATCCCTGCTGAGCGTGAAACACGTCTGTGGAACAAGTACATGAGCAACACCTATGAGCAGCTGAGCAAGCTAGACAACACTGTCCAGGACGCTGGGCTCTACCAGGGTCAGGTAGGAGGGCTCAGCCCATGCCCAGCAGGCTGCTCTGCCAGGGTGTGTGGCCAAGATACCTTCTGGTTCTGAGCTTGTCACCAATGAGGTCTTTTGCATATTCCTTACTTGGTTTCCCCTTTCACTCAGGTGCTAGTAATTGAGCCCCAAAATGAAGATGGCACATGGCCAAGGCAGACCTTGCAGTCAAAGTAAGTGACCATTTTCTTTCTTGTGGCTGGGCACACAGGTGTAAGAGAGACACTATTTTCTAAGGCGTTTACTTGTGCTAAGTAAAATTTTTTCGGGGTCAGAGGAAGAAATGATCTATTTCATATTCAGAGTCTATTTCATATCCAGAGACTGTGATACTGGCCTTTGGTAAGCAGCATTTTCGGCAGCTGTCTGAGGAAAGCTGTCAGAGTGTGTGAACACGGTGGTGAGCCACCTCTCCTTGAGAAAGAGAAGGAAGAGAAGGGGCCCAGATCTGGGAATGCTGCCTGCCAAGAGGCAGCTTTGTTTTTGCCAAGGGCTGTTATTTTCTCCACCTGTGATTAGAAGCTCGGCTGGAAAAGAAGAGGGCTCAGGCATGGGGTCCTATATGACTTCAAGTTTGATCCCACACCACTTTTTTACCCACAGGTCTATTATTGTTGCCCTTTTTGCGTACTGGGGGGATTATTCTTCCTTTAAACTGGGACCCCAGGCACCTCTATCTCTGGAGAGGTTTGTGTGTGGTGTGGAATTGTGCATGTCCTGAGAAGAGGACAGAAGTGGTGATGAGTTTTTCTTACAGTAAGGGGGGAGGGGATTGTGTCTTTGTTCTGATAGCTATGGGGATAGTGTTGGTCTTTGCTCTCTTCCCTCAGTCAGTTCTTGGACAGTGACTGATAGTAATGGGCTCATACATAGCTCTTTTAAGAATCACGAAAGCTATGGGCTCTCTCTTGAGAAACACGTCAGAAGATACATTTTGCCAACAATCTCAAGGGTTTTACAGATAACCTGAAGCCTAACCATGGACTCCAGTTTTAGAAATCCTGGTCACCAGTTTCTGACAGGATGATATATAGCTGTGGCAGAATAATGCATCTCTCCATTTCCCAGTCCTAATTCGCAGAACCTATGAATATGTTCGGTTCCATGACAAGGTGATTAAAATGCGATTAAGGCTCTTGACATGGGGAGATTATCCTGGATTATCTAGATGGACTCAGTATAATCACAGGGTGAACAGGGGAGACAGGGGAATCAGGAGATGAGAGGACAGAAGCAGAGCCCAAGTGATGATAATGAGAGAAAGACTTCACTGGGCGACTTTCCAAGATGGCACAGTAGGAGACCTTGGTTTCATCGGGTCCTTGGAATTCAGCTAGATAGTTAATTAGATCATTGTGAACACCTGCGAACTCAACCAGAGATCTAAGAAAAGCACTGCTGAAATAGAGAAGTGACCACTTTCTGCAAGGTAGGGGGTGTGGAGAAGTGAATCTGAGGCAGTATATGGAAAGATAAACTGCGGCGGGGGGGAATGCAGCAGTCAACATAGGAAACCGATACAGCAGCTGAGTGCAAAATCAGAACTTTTAGAAGTCAGCTCTGGTAAGGGAGGTCCCTGCCTGAAAGGCGCTCAGGTGGCAAAGAAGGGCAGAATCCTAGATGGGACAGTGTGGTCTCAGGATCCTCGGGGTCACAGAAACATCAGGGGTGCCTGAGTGTGGCAGAGTTCCCAGGCATGGTAGTGGGGAAGCCAGTTGCTATCATTGAACCCAGGAGTGGGCTCTCAGCTTGGTTTTGCCATAAACTGCAGACTGTGGCATGGTTGGGCAACTGTTCTCCAAGCAGGGACCCAGCATTCCACTGAACCACGGCAAGACCCACCCCTTCTGGAGACTCCAAGCAGGGTCACGTGCCTGAGATAGAGATGCTCAGTCACAGGCTGGGTGAGCATGGAGTGCTGGAGACCTGGGAGACAGGAGTGATTGACTGCTTTTTCCTGAGGGGCACACAGAGGAGTGGGTCCCCGAGCTCTGTTCCAGGGCCGGAGATTGGGAGGCTGCTGTTTTCATTCTCATCCTCTAAAGCTGCACAGAAAGCCTTCAGGGAACAGAAGCCACAGAGAGCAATCTGGAGCCGCTTGCTTAGCCTGGCCCCTTGTCAAGGGCAGTGCAACTTCGCCCCGGCAAAGACACTTGAGAATCACCTCAGCAGGACTGTCCCCCAGAAGATCAGCAAGAATGTCCTAATAAGCTAAGACCATGTTTTTACCCATCATAGAGAACTCCAGAAGTCCAGCAATAGGGAAGAATAGTGTATAGAATTCATGGTATTTTTCTGATTGTTTAGTCTTTGAATTTTAATTTTTTTTTCTTTCCTTTTCAACCAATTTCTTATTTTATTAACTCTTTTTTAAAGTCTTTCTCAATTTTCATTTTTACAGTTATATTCTGTCCTTTCATTGTATTTCATTTTATTTTTGTATATATATAAATTTTTCTGTACAGTTCTGGGATGCAGTTTCTTGTAACAGACCAAAATACACCCAGATTCTAGTGTATTGTTCTGTTCACCTATCTGATTATATTCTCTCTCTCTTTTTTTTTTTTTTTTTTTTAAGATTTTATTTATTTATTTGTTAGAGAGAGCGAGAGAGAGCACAGGCAGACAGAGTGGCAGGCAGAGGCAGAGGGAGAAGCAGGCTCCCTGCCGAGCAAGGAGCCCGATGTGGGACTCGATCCCAGGACGCTGGGATCATGACCTGAGCCGAAGGCAGCTGCTTAACCAACTGAGCCACCCAGGCGTCCCTATATTCTCTCTTTTTAAAAGTCTTTTTAAATTTTCATCTCTACAGTTACATTCTATCCTTTCATTGTATTTCATTTCATTTTTGTATATATGTAAGTTTTTCTTTCTTTATAGTTTTGGGATGTAGCTTCTTCAAACAGACCAAAATAAACCCAGAATATATTTTATTGCTCTGTTCCATTCACCTGTCTGTTTATACTCCTTTCTTTTTTTGTTGTTTTTGGGGTTTTTTTGTCCTTTTTTATTTTCACAGCTATATTCTATCTACATTTCTTATATTTAATTCTTACATTTAATTTTATATTTATGTTCTTATGTTTAATTTTATTTTTGTACATATATAAGTTTTTCTTTCTTCACAATTTTGGGATCTAGTTTTCTAACAGACCAAAATACACACAGGATCCAGTGTATTGTTCTGTTCACCTGTCTGGTTATATTCTCTCTGTCTTTAAAGATTTTATTTATTTACTTATTTATTTTTTATTTTGGGTCTCTTCTGATTTGTTTAGTATATATTTCTCTGGGGCTTTTATTGCCATTTTAGTATTTTGTTCTCTTGTTCATCTATTCTTCTCTGCACAGAATGACAAGATGGAAAAACTCACCTCAAAAAAGAGAACAAGAGGCGGTACTGACTGACAGGGACCTAATCAGTATGGATATAAGTGAGATGTAGGAACTAGAGTTCAGAGTAATGATGATAAAGATATTAGCTGGGCTTAAAAAAAGCATAGAAGGCTCTAGAGAATCCTTTTTTGGAGGAAAAAAGAACTAAAATCTAACCAAGTTGAAATAAAAAAGGCTATTATTGAGATGCAATAAAAAATGGAGGCGCTAACTGCTAGGGTAAATGAGGCAGAAGAAAGAATTAGTGATATAGAATACAAAATGATGGGGAATAAGGAAGCTGAGAAAAAGAGAGAGAAACAATTACTGGATCATGAAGGAATTTGAGAGATAAGTGATACCATAAAGCAACACAATATTAGAATAATTGGGATCCCAGATGAAGAGGAAAGAGAGAGGGGGCAGAAGGTATATTGGAGCAAATTATAGCAGAGAACTTCCCTCATTTGGGGAAGGAAGCAGGCATTCAAGTCCAGGAGGTATAGAGAATCCCTCTCAAAATCAATAAAAATAGATTTACACCTGGGCATATAATAGTGAAACTTTCAAATCTCAGAGACAAAGAGAAAATCCTGAAAGCAGCTCAGGACAAGAGATCTGTAACCTACAAGGGTAGAAACATTAGATTGGCAGCAGACCTATCCACAGAGACCCGGCAAGCCAGAAAGTACTGGCATGATATATTCAGGGTGCTAAATGAGAAAAACATGCATCCAAGAATACTTTATCCAGCGAGATTGTCATTCAAAATAGAAGGAGAGATAAAAAGCTTCCAGGACAAACAGAAACTAAAAGAATTTGTGATTATTAAACCAGCCCTGCAAGAAATACTAAAGGGGATCCTTTAAGTGAAGAGAGAGTCCAGAAGTAACAGAACAGAAAGGAACAGAGACAGTGTACAGAAATAGTGACTATAGGCAATACAGTGGCGCTAAATTCATATCATTCAGTAGTTACTCTGAGTGTAAATGGGCTAAGTGCTCCAGTCAAAAGCACAAGGTATCAGATTGGATAAAAAAGCAAGACCCATCAATATGCTATCTGCGGAAGACTCATTTTTGACCCAAAGATGCTTCCAGATTGAAAGTGAGGGGGTGGAAAACTAATGGACATCAAAGAAATCTTGGGTAGTAATACATCAGACAAACTAGATTTTATTTTATTTTTTTAAAAGATTTTATTTATTTGACAGAGATCACAAGTAGGCAGAGAGGCAGACAGAGAGAGAGGAGGAAGCAGGCTCTCCGCTAAGCAGAGAGCCCGATGCGGGGCTCGATCCCAGGACCCTGAGATCATGACCCGAGCTGAAGGCAGAGGCTTTAACCCACCGAGCCACTCAGGCGCCCCACAAACTAGGTTTTAAACCAAAGACTAATAAGAGATGAGGAAGGCCACTATATCGTAATTAAAGGGTCTCTCCAACAAGATCATCTAACAACTATGAGTATTTATGCCCCTAACATGGGAACAGTCAATTATATAAACTAATTAAAAGCAAAATTAAAGAAATACATTGATAATAATGTAATGATAGTAGGAGACTCTTAACACCTTCTATGCAGAAGATCATCTAAGCAGAAGATCAACAAAGAAACAAGGGCTTTGAATGACACACTGGACCAGATGAACTTCATAAGTAAAGTCAAAGCACACCATCTTAAAGCGACAGAATACACATTCTTCTCATGTGCACATGGAACATTCTCCAGAATAGATCACATAGGTCACAAGTCAGGTCTCAACCAGTACCAAAAGATTGGGATCATTCCATGTGTATTTTTCAGACCACAATGCTTTGAAACTTGAACTCAGTCACAAGAGGAAATTTGGAAAGAACTCAAATACATGGAGGTTTAAGAACATCTTACTAAAGGATGAATGGGTCAACCAGGAATTTTAAAGAAGAATTTAAAAAATTCATGGAAACAAATGAAAATTAAAAATACAACTGTTCAGAACCTTTGGGATGCAGCAAAGGTGGACCTAAGACAGAAGTATATGGCAATACAAGCCTTTCTAAAGAAACAAGAAAGGTGTCAAGTATACATCCTAAACTTACAGCTAAGGGAGCTGAAGAAAGAACAGCAAATAAAGCCTAAACCCAGAGGAGAAGAAAATAAAGATTGGAGCAGAAATCAACAAAATAGGGACTCCTGGGTGGCTCAGTTGGTTAAGCAGCTGCCTTCGGCTCAGGTCATGATCCCAGCGTCCTGGGATCGAGTCCCACATGGGGCTCCTTGCTCAGCGGGGAGTCTGCTTCTCCCTCTGCCTCTGCCTGCTACTCTGTCTGCCTGTGCGCTCTCTGACAAATAAATAAATAAAATCTTTAAAAAAAAAAAAAAAAAAAAAGAAATCAACAAAATAGAAACCAAAAGAAGAGTAGGATGGATCAATGAAACTAGGAGCTTGTTCTTTGAAAGAATAAGATTGATAAACCCCTGGCCAGACTTAACAAAAATAAAGGAGAAAGGACCCAAATAAATAAAATCATGAATAAAAGAGGAGAGATCACAACCAATACTGAGGGATCATGTTATAAGCAATTACATGCCGACAGATTAGGTAGTCTGGAAGAAATGGATGCATTCCTAGAGAGAGATAAACTAACAAAACTGAAACAGGAAGAAATACAACACCTGAACAGCCCCATAACCAGCAAGGAAATTGAAAGGTTAATCAAAAATCTCCTCTAACAGACAAGATTCCAGGGCCAGATGGCTTCCCAGGAGAATTCTACCAAAGATTAAAAGAAGAAATAATGCCTGTTCTTCTGAAGCTGTTTCAAAAAATATAACTTGAAGGAAAACTTCCAAACTCAGTCTTTCTGTGAGGTCAGCATTACCTTGATCCCAAAACCAGACAAAGACCCCACAAAAAAGGAGAATTACAGACTAATATCCCTGATGAACATGGGTGCCAAAATTCTCACCAACATACTAATCAGTGGAATCCAATAGTACATTAAAAGGATTATTCACCACGACCAAGTGGGATTTATTCCTGGGCTTCAAGGGTGGTTCAACTTCCACATATTAGTCAATGTGATATGCTACATTAATAAAAGGATAAGAACCATATAATCTCAATAGATGCAGAAAAAGTATTTGACAAAGTACAGCATCCTTTTTTTTTTAACCTTAATTATATATTTCTCATTTGTATTTTCCAGTTTGCATGCAGAAAAGCATGAAATGGATATACTTTAGAGAATAGAAGTCTCCTAAAATAGTCTTCCTCCCTTTTTGTTCAGAAGGATCACATTACGCATGCTCCAAGATTCTGATTCCACAGCTCTGGGGCAGGACCAGAGTTCTGCATTTCCAACAGGCTCAGTGGTGATGCCAATGTTGCTGTTCCAAGAACCACATATTGAATAGCAAAGTCCTAAATAGGCCTGCCTCAAACATGTCTCGTAAATGTCTGTGACTTTTCATGGGAAGACAGTATCTTGAAACGTGAGTCTTAATTTTTCATGGATGTCCTCCATAATTTGAAATCTCTTTACATCACTGTTTCCCAAAGTGAGCTGTGTGGGAAAATACGTTCTGACAACTGCCAAAAAGGTGGCAGCTGCTTCTTCTTCTTTTTCTTCTTCTTCTTTTCAAGATTTTATTTATTTATTTGAGAGAGAGAGAGCAAGGAGAGGGGCAGAGGGAGAAGCAGGCTCCTCGCTGAGCAGGGAGCCAGATGTGGGACTTGATCCCAGGACCCAGAGATCATGACCTGAGCCGAAGGCAGAGGCTTAACTGACTGAGCCACCCAGGTGCCCCTCAAAAAGGCTTCCTATGAAAAGATGTTTTATGGTTGAACAAATATGGGAAATGCTAAGTAAACTAAGTAAAGAGAGATTTCGTTAAGAATTTTTAGGATCTTTGACATGTCAATACCTTTTATGAATCGCTAGGAGAAGGTGAATTATACAGTTTCCCAAGCTTCAGTGGCCATTAAAAAAAAAAAGAAGTGTCCTTCATCAAGCTAATCTGGAATTCAGAAAACACACACATTGAAATTCTGTCTTCTGTGCGACCGCCAAAACTCCTCTCTTCCTTTCCTGCCCCAGTCCGGGGCTGTGAAGTGCCCATTTTTTTATTTTGCCAGGGCTTATACTGAACAGTTTTGTATTTATCTCTGCGTTTAGAAACCTGTGTACTACTTGTTCTTCTTTTCAAACACTGCTGAGCTTATTGGTTGGCTCTCTCTGGGATAATTGAATTTGAGAATTGCATTTGCAATTTGTAATAGAAAATGGTATCATCAGATGACTGCAAATAAGGACCTTCTGACAATCACCACAGGATTGTTTAGGGTTTCATGGGGAGAAATGGAGCAAATGAGTTACCCTGACTTCCCGGCTTTTCTGGCCACCGCACAACCTGGCTGGTGTCAGGTGCTTCTGAGTGGCCACCATCATTCCACTACCTCTGCTGCAGTCCCCAGGAAAGCTGGGTTCAGGCTACCTTGAGCACCATGATGACAGAGCTGACCTTATACTGACTGATTTTTCAGGAATCCTACAGTAGCGCTGTGATGTGGACCTTCTTGAGCTGCTTTTTGCTTCTGCGAGTGAGAAAGGAGCTTGAACCCTGGGTAGACAGACGATTGGTCCTCTCCCAGAGGTCATGACAATGACGGTCTCTTGTGTCAAACCAAATTCCAATCTGCTCTGCACCTTGAACCGGTCGCAGGCTGGGTGAGCTCAGAGTGTGGCCGGAGGCGAGGAAGACGGGAATGATTGGGGCTTTTCTCTGAGGGCGCACTGAGGAGTGGGGCCCCGAAATCTCGGCTCCTCTGGGCTGGAGATTGGGAGGTCGCCATTTTCATTCCCGTCCTCTGGAACTCTCAGTACAGCATCCTTTCTTAATTTAAACTGCACAGTGTAGAGTTAGAGGGAACATACCTCAGTATCATAAAAGCCATCTACAAAAAGCCCACAGTGAGTATCATTCTCAATGGGGAAAAACTGAGCTTTTCCATAAGATCAGGATGGGATGTCCATGATCACTACTGCTCTTCAGCATAGTACCAGAAGTCTTAGCCTTAGCAATCAGACAACAAAAATAAGTCATCCGAATCAGCAAAGAAGTCAGACTCTCACTCTTTGCAGATGACGTGAAAATCTAACCCAAAATTCAGGAATTCAGCAAAGTAGCAGGATATAAAATCAGTGCACAGAAATCAGTTGCATTTCTATACACTAACAATGAGAAGAAAGAGAAATTAAGGAGTTGACCGTATTTGCAATTGCACCAAAAACCGTAAGATATCTAGGGATATCTAGGGATAAATCTAGCTAAAGAGGGGCATTTGGGTAGCTCAATCAGTTATATGTCTGCCTTCCTCTCACATCATTTCAGGGTCCTGGGATCGAGCCCCAGGTTGGGCTCCTCGCTCAACAGGGAGTCTGCTGCTCCCTCTCCCTCTGCCCCTCCCCGCTGCTCATGCTCTCTCTGTCTCAAATCTTAAAAAACCAAAACAACAACAAAAAAACCTGGTAACCAAAGAGGCAAAGGATCTGTCCTCAGAAAACTTTGCAACACTTATGAAAGAAATTGAAGGCACAAAGAAACAGAAAAATATTCCATGCTCTTGGATTGGAAGAACAAATATTGTTAAAATGTCTGTGCTACTTAGAGCAATCTATATATTCAGTGCATTCCCTATCAAAATACCATCAACTCTTCATAGAGCTGGAACAAATAATCCGGAAATTTGTATGGAACCAGAAAAGACCCCAAATCACCAAAGGAAAGTTGGAAAAGAAAACAAAAGCTGGTGGCATCATCAAGGCAGTATGGTACTGGCACAAAAACAGGCACATAGATCAGTGGAACAGAATCGAGAACCCAGAAATAGACCCTCAAGTCTCTGGTCAACTAACCTTCAACAAAGCAGGAAAGAATATCCAGTGGAAAAAAAGACAGTCTCTTCAACAAATGGTGTTAGGAAAATTGGACAGCCAGATGCAGAAGAATGAAACTGGACCATTTCCTTACACTATGCACAAAAATAGACCCAATATGGATGAAAGTCCTAAATGTGAGACAGTCCATCAAAATCCTAGAGGAGAACACAGGTAGCAATCTCTTTGACCTTGGCCACTGCAGCTTCTTGGCAGACACATTTCCAGAGGCAAGGGAAGCAAAGGCAAAAATGAAGTAATGGGACTTCATCAAGATAAAAACTTTTGCACAGCAAAGGAAACTGTCAACAGAACCTAAAGACAACAGACAGAAGGAGAGAAGATATTTGCAAATGACATTCAGATAAAGGGCTGGTATGCAAAATCTATAAAGAACTTACCAAACTCAACACCTAAAGAACAAATAACCCTGTCAAGAAATGGGCAGAAGACATGAACGACATTTCTTCAAAGAAGACATACAAATGGCCAAGGACACGTGAAAATAGGCTCAACATCACTTGGCATCATGGAAATACAAATCAAAACCACAATGAGATACTACCTCACACCAGTCAGAATAGCTAAAATAACAAGTCAGGAAATGACATGTTGGCGAGGATGCAGAGAAAGGGGTATCCTCCTACACTGTTGGTGGGAATGCAAGCTGGTGCAGCCACTGTGGAAAACAGTATGGAAGTTCCTAAAAGTTGAAAGTAGAGCTACTCTGTGACCCAACAATTGCATTACTACTGGGTATTTACCCGGAAGATACAGAAGTAGTGAGCTGAAGCATCAGTGTTCACCATAACCAAACTATGGAAAGAGTCCAGACGTCCATCAACAGATGAATGGAAAAAGAAGATGTGTCATATATATATATATATATACACACACACACACAAAATATTACGCAGCCATCAAAAATTTGAAATCTTGCCATTTGCAACAGTGTGATAGAACTTGAGGGTATTATGCTAAGTGAAATGAGTCAATCTGAGAAAGACAGTTATATGATCTCAGTCTTATATGGAATTTAAGAATTTAAGAAACAAAATAGGATCATAGGGGAAGAATAAAGTCGAAATCAGGGAGACAAACCATAAGACTATTAATTATAGGAAATAAACTGAGGGTGGCTGGAGGTGGGTGAGGGATGGGGTAACTGTGTGATGGCCATTATGGAGGGCATGTGATGTTAAACGAATAGAAAGGCTTTACTGGCCATGAGCCAGGGAACGTGCGTGGCCTCTAGAAGTCCCTAGAGCCTCCACAAAGAAACACAGCTCTTTAGCTCAGTGAGAATCATTTTGGATTTCTGACCGCAAAATTGTTAAGATAAATTTCTGTTGTTTTAAGCCAGCAAGTTGTTGGTAATTTGTGACAGCAGCAGTCAGAAGGCTAGCCTAGATTGCTGACTCCCTTCTTGGAACTGGAAGTGCCACAGAACTGAGAGAAAATTACTTAAAAACTGTGAGGACCCCCCAGGGGAGACAGAAGGTGGATCTGTGAGGTAGGGTTGACAACTTGGAGCGGAGGAGGCTGGATATACTAGCCAAGGAAGATTGTTACGTTCTGCCTTCTTTTCCCAGTGTTGCTTCTTCCCACCTCTTCCACACCTTGAGGTCTCAGATTCCAGTGAAGGGAGATAGCTTTTGGAAAAGAGCAGTGCCTCCTTGAATTTGCCTGAAGGTTAGATTCTTCCTGCAAAGTGTGTCCCATGGCCAATGAGCCCAGAGTGAGATTCCTGAGGTACACTCCTTACTCCTAAAAGTTCCAGACACTGTTTTAGATACTGAGGATACAGCGATGAAGTTTCTATCCTCAAGGAACAGTAAGTAGACAAGAACTACCCACAGGTACAATGGTTTTTAAGTACTGTGGAAAAATCAGGGAAGAAAATCAAGTGCTAGGCTTTGGGAAGGAGCAGGGGTTTTTTTTGTTTGTTTGTTTTGTTTTGTTTTTAAGATTTTATTTATTTATTTATTTGACAGACAGGCAGGCAGAGAGAGAAGGGGAAACAGGCTTCCTGCTGAGCAGAGAGCCCGATGGGAGCCTTTATCCCAGGACCCTGGGATCATGACTTGAGCCAAAGGTAGAGGCTTTAACCCACTGAGCCACCCAGGCACCCTGGGAAGGAGCAGATTTAAGTAGGGTGATAGGGAGGCCTCTCTGAGGTGCCATTTGAGCATGGTCACAACAGAAGTGAGGGACTCAGCAGCGAGTGGAATGCTTAATGAGAATAAGATTGTGAGGCTGAGGTGCCAGCCATGGTGGATGTTCTGAAGCCAAAGCAGACTTTGTTGAAGACTGCTTCAACAGTCTTCAAACAAACAACAAACAAACAGGCTGATGGCAGGAGGGTTCAGGGGATGACGTGGGGAGCCCCATGGGCCATGTGAGACTCTGGATTTCAGGTGTACCTTGGGGGTGGTGGTGGTACAGAGTTTGTTGGAGGCAGTGCAGTGAGTGGAGGAGTAGTGTGGTCTCACCTGGTGAACAGCTCAAGGGAGCCATAACGAGTAGCTGACAGGTATAGTCGAATGAAAAGAAAATGGCCCATTGACGGCCTGTGCTAGTGGGAGCATAATCTGTGCTCCCAGCTTCCTGGGAGCATGGAGTAAGCATAATGAGTATCATCAAGGAAAGGAAGTGGGGACATGAAACAGGAATAAGGAGGCATACTTGGGACCAAAGAATTCGGGAGATGGGCTGAGTAGCAGAATGGATGTTGGTAAAGAGTGAAGAAGTTGGAAGGTCAGGTCTAAGAATTCTGTGCAGCATTAGGAGGGATGGAGAGGTCAAAGATAGGCGGAGCGAAGTGCTAGGGAGGATGGGGTAGAAATGTCAACATTTGTGTAATAGGAATCTCCAAGGCAGAGAGGAAGTAACTGGAGGAAGGGGAAGAAAATGTATGAGGTTATAATGACCCAGAGTTTCCCAGAAATCATAAAAGAGGAAAGGTCTGAAATTTAAATAATGCTAAACACAACAGATGGAAGGAAGAAATCCCACGCCTAGAAACTACAGTAAAAACTTAACAACAAAGATGTAGATAAAATTTCAAATCTTTTTGAAAGACAAATTCACAAAAGAATAAGGGGACTAGTATCAAACTTGTCAGTAGCAATAATGGATCTAGGAGAGACTTTTTCAGGGTCAAAGTAAATAACTTGAAAAGCAGAATTGTGAATCCTACTAAACTTACTTAAATGTAAAGTTGAAATATTTTTTTCCTTTAGCATAGCTGACCTTGGAAGATTTTCCACACCGGGCTCCTGAGTGGAGGAATTAGTTTAAGAGCCCAGGGACATGCAGTAGAATCCGTAATGTGAGAGAGAGCACGCTCATAAGGAAGTGTTCCGTTGGCCAGAAAAGCAAGGGCTTTGGGACTTTGGAGTGAGCAAAGATTTCTGACAGAAGACACAACGCCAGAAACCTTGGAGGAGGAAATGGATAGAGGGGGTGACTGTGACTTTTAAGAATGTTCACCAGAGAGTAAAAAGGCAAGGCATAGGGTGAGAAAAGATATTTGCAGTAATATGTCTGACACATTGCTTATCTCCAGAATTTTGAAGAAACGCCTCCCAAGTCAGTAAGAAAAAGATAGGCAACCCCATTAGAAAAGGGGCAAAACATCTTGAACAGTTAATTTACCAAAAAGGATGTCTGGATGGCTAGCAACCATATGGAGAGGTGTTAACCTCTGCAATCATCCAGAAATGACAAATTAAAACCATAACACAGTGCTCCTGCACACCCACCAAAATGGCTCAGTGAAAAAGATGGACAGTACCAAGTGATGAGGTGTGGAGCACTTTGGATTGTTGGGCCCTGCTGTTAGGGGATATAAATTGATGTAGTGATTTTAGGAGATTTGGCAACCCTTAATAGAGGAAGAATTATATACATATTCTACAACTCTGTGAACCAGTCCTAGGCATACAGCCAACAGAAATACATCTCATGTTCACTTAAAGATATGTTCAAAATGTTAACTACAGCACTGCTTGTCATAGTCACAAACTGGAGTTAAACCAGATGTCCAGAAATAGAGGGGATAGAGACATTGTAGTGTATTCACACAGTGAGAGTCTGTAGGGACCCAGTAGTGTTGTGTGTCATGAACAATGTTGAATGAGAGAAGCTGGACACAAAACATGGCATCCTGTGTTCTCTTAATATCAAGTTGAAGAACAGGCAAAACTAAAAAAAAAAAGAACAGGCAAACTTATGTAGGGGGCTCAAGGTCACGATAGTGGTTAGTTATGGGAGAAATCATGACTGACAGAAGCATGAAGAGGACACTTGGGGTCTAGAGCTGTCTTTCTGCGTCAGGGTACTGGTTATGTAATCATTTGGTGCAAATTTCTTGATTTTGACATTCATGATTTATGTATTCTCTATGTAGTACTTTAGTAAAAAGTTGAATAATACCAAGATAGGTGTAAGAAAGCAACCCATATCAATAACAGTCCAGAAGTTAATTCTGGGTAATGTCAACATGGAAGACAAGTGAGGAAATGAGAGGCAGTACAGAGCTGAGAGAGATGGGAATGTTACAAGTCTAAGTAGTTGATGGGCAAAAATGAAAACAGTTATAGGTTCTAATAAGTTAATGGAGTAACTGCCAGAAATATAAAAGTAGAAAATGTATCTTTGAAATATGCTGTGTTGATTAGGAAAGGTTAGAAGGCAGTTAAGAAAGATGATGCTTTAAGTCTTTTTTTTTTTTTTTTTAAGATTTTTAAAAATTTATTTGACAGATCACAAGTAGGCAGAGAGGCACACAGAGAGAGGGGGAAGCAGGCTCCCTGCTGAGAGGAGAGCCTCATTTGGGGCTTGATCCCAGGAGCCTGAGATCATGACCTGAGCTGAAGGCAGAGGCTTTAACCCACTGAGCCACCCAGGTGCCCTGCTTTAAGTCTTTCTAAGAGGAATTTCTGAAGTATCCCTGGGTGGCTCAGTGGGTTAAGCGTCTGCCTTTGGCTCAGGTCATGATCTCAGGGGTCTGGGATCAGGTCCCGCTTCAGGCTCCCTGCTTGGGGGTGGATGGGGAGCCTGCTTCTCCCTCTCTTCCCTGTTTATGCTCTCTCGCTCTCTCTCAAATAAGTAAATAAATTTTTTTTTTTTAAGATTTTATTTATTTATTTGACAGAGAGAGAGATCACAAGTAGACAGAGAGGCAGGCAGAGAGAGAGAGGAGGAAGCAGGCTCCCTGCTGAGCAGAGATCCCGATGGGGGGCTGGATCCCAGGAACCTGGAATCATGACCTGAGCTGAAGGCAGAGGCTTTAACCCGCTGAGCCACCCAGGCGCCCCAGTAAATAAAATCTTTAAAAAAAATTTCTGAGGTGGGCAGTCCAGTGCTGGTATCATTAGAAACCCAGCCCCTCTGTCATGTTATTCTGCTGTGTGCAGCTTCTGCTTCAGAGGTGCTTCCCTGTGGATTTAGGATCCTGAGCTGCCGTGGTTACACCTGTGCTCAAGTGGCAAGGAGGAGGAAGCAAGGAAAAGGAGGGACATAGCCCTTCATTTTAAGGAAATTTCCCAGAAATCATACATAAAACATCTCTTTGCTTCTCTTTGGTCAATGATATGACCATACCTGGCTTCAGGGGAGCCAGGAAAATGCCTGTTAGCAGGGTTGCAAGGTGTCTAGCTAAAAATTGGGTTTCTTGGGGTGGCTGGGTGGCTCAGTCAGTTAAGTGTTTGCCTTCAGCTCAGGTCATGATCCCAGGGTCCTGGGATCGAGCCCTGCATCAGGCTCCCTGCTCAGCAGGAAAGTCTCCTCCCCTTTCCTCTGCCCCTACTTGTGCTCCTTTCTCTCCCTCTAGCTCACTCTTTCTCTCAAATAAATAAATAAATAAAATCTTTTAAAAGATTAAAAAAAATTGGGGTCTCTAAGGAAAAAGGTTAGAATAACTTACTGGGAGACAAAACGGGGGGAAAAAACAAACCCTCTTTTTCTTCTGCATTCTACCGGTACTTGCCACTACATGTGTGTAGATTTTTCTCACACCATCCAGTTCTCTGACACCTATTGTACAATTGCACTCAATTCTAGCACAGTCTACCTGGAAGTACCATCAGATCCCACAGGTTAAGGTCTCAGTCCATCAGAAGTGGCCCAGTTCCAAGTCCAGGTTGTTTCTTGTGCTTGGGATCACTGGCTATTAATCAGAGGTTCCTGTGATCCCTTCTTGAACTTGATAATTTGCTAGAACAATTCACAGAACTCAGGAAGACAGTTCACTTGCTGGGTGACCAGTTTGTCAAGAAAGGCTATAACTCGGCAACAGTGAGATGGAAGAGGTACCAGGTGGGTATAGAAAAGGGGTGAGGAGCTGCCCTCAGTCATTCCAGCATGTTGGCACCTCCATGTTTTCACCAACCTGGAAGTTCTCCAAAGTTCCTGGTGTAGCTCTCCAAAGTTCCCATACTGCAGGGATTTTTGTGCAGGCCTCCATAAGTAGGCGTGATTGATTAAATCATTTAGCCATTAGTAACTGGACTCAGATTTCCAGCCCTTCTCCCCTCTCCAGGGGTTTGGTGTTGGGCCACTGCAAGTTCCAACTCTCTAATCATGTGGTTAGATCTTCTGGCAAGCCCCATCCTTTGTGACTTTTTCTTTTTTTTAATTTTTTAAAAAATTTATTTATTTGTCAGAGAGAGAGGGGGAGAGAGCAAGCACAGGCAGACAGAGTGGCAGGCAGAGGCAGAGGGAGAAGCAGGCTCCCTGCCAAGCAAGGAGCCCGGTGTGGGACTCGATCCCAGGATGCTGGGATCATGACCTGAGCCGAAGGCAGCCGCTTAACCAACTGAGCCACCCAGGCGTCCCCCTTTGTGACTTTTTAAAAGTCATTAATGTAAACTGAGGTGGTTGAAAGGGGTGTGATGGAAATAAGACATTCCTTTTGCTTTTAACACTTAAGCTATTTCACGAACCAAGGGCAAAAATGCAAGGATAACAAAAGATGCTCCTATCAATCATCACTGAGGGACTGTGTGCCAGGAATTTTGGACAAGACCAAAATATGTATTTATTATTTTTAAAAAAATATTTCTTATAAATCACAGTACCAAAGACAGCTAGGAAACTGCCACACTATAAGAAGGGAAATTGAGGGCAGGAAGTAAAAAAGAACAACTGAGAATTGGTAATTAGAAAACATGAGATAAGGAGGCTGAATTAAGGACAGCTTGAAAAGTGATTAAAATAACTATAAATGGGTTAAAATCATCAGAATTCTCAGATTGGATTTTTTTTTTTTTTTAAGATTTTATTTATTTGAGAGAACATGAGTGGGGTTTGGGGAGGAGAGGGAGAGGGAGAAGCATGCTCCTGCTGAGCAGGGAGCCTGATGCGGGACTCAGCCCCAGGACCCTGGGATCATGACTTGAGCCAAAGGCAGATGCTTAACTGACTAAGCCACTGAGGCAACCCAAGATTTTAGAGAGAGAGCACAAGCAGGGGGAGGGGCATAGAGAGAGGGAGAAGTGGGCTCCCTGGTGCACCGTGGTCCCATGACCCTGGGATGATGACCTGAGAAGAAGGCAGACACTTAACCAACTGAGCTACCCAGGTACCTTTTTTGATTAGATTTTCTTTAAAAAGTAAACAAAAACAGCTATATATTCAGTAATGCATCATCTGTCAAGCAGACGCAGGTTAACCTTGAGGGAATGGTAAAAATGTGACAAGTGAACTTGTTATCCAGGGGAAGTCATTGATTGGCCTACCCCACCCCACCCCTTTTTTTTAACCCACCTATAGAGTCAGTTTAACATGTGTTGTGACAGGAGAACAGCATAAATTGTGTTCAGCTCTTTTATTAGCGAGGGCCACATTGTAAATTCTGAACATTTTTTTTTAATATTTATTTCACAGAAATCACAACTAGGCAGAGAAGCAGGCAGAGAGGAGGAACCAGGCTTCCTGCTGAGCAGAGAGCCCCATGTGGGGCTCGATCCCAGAACCCTGGGACATGACCTGAGCCGAAGGCAGAGGCTTTAACCCACTGAGCCACCCAGGCGCCCCAATTCTGAACATTTTAAGATGATCTTCTCTTCCTAGTGGATTGTGCAAACCTTTGTGTTCGTGCTTCCAAAGTTTTTTTTTGTTTTGTTTTGTTTTAAAATTTTTTTTTTAAAGATTTTATTTATTTATTTGTTTGACAGAGAGATCACAAGTAGGCAGAGAGACAGGCAGAGAGAGAGAGAGGGGGAAGCAGGCTCCCTGCCGAGCAGAGAGCCCGATGTGGGACTCGATCCCAGGACCCTGAGACCATGACCCGAGCCGAAGGCAGCGGCTTAACCCACCGAGCCACCCAGGCGCCCAACTTCCAGAGTTTTTTGTAGAGCAGGCCTTACTTCCCTCTCTCTCGTTTTGACTCTGTCTCCCTCTGACTACTTGCCTGAGGTCTCTAATTCCTGGTTAATGCTGCACCATGGCCCCCTTTTGAGGCTGCCTGCCCAGAAGTAGAAGAGGACAGTATTCCTGAAGTGGAGATGTGGGTAACACGCAGACAAGGGTTAACAGCATTGGTGTGGGGAGAGCACAGCTTAGGGTGTTGTGAAGGCAGTGAGGATTCCAGTAAGAGTTCATTGTTACCTTTTCCTTTTTTTTTCTTTCTTTTTTTTTTTTCTTCAAGATTTTATTCTTGGGGCACCTGGCTCAAGTGGCTCAGTGGGTTAAAGCCTCTGCCTTCGGCTCGGGTCATGATCGCAGGGTCTTGGGATCGAGCCCCACATGGGGCTCTCTGCTCAGCAGGGAGCCTGCTTCCTTGTCTCTCTCTGCCTGCTTCTCTGCCTACTTGTGATCTCCGTCTGTTAAATAAATAAAATCTTAAAAAAAAAAAAGATTTTATTCTTAAGTAATCTCTACAGCGAATTTGGGGCTCAAACTCACAACCCTGAGATCAAAGTTGAATGCTCTACCAGTAGAGCCAGCAAGTTCATTGTTACCACTAGACAGCCACTTCATTGTTATCTTAATGATAAAGCCAGGTGCTGGACTCTGGTTACTTGAGGTCATCCCTAAAGGGTGGGCTTGTCTGCAGAGCAGCTTTCAGCCTGGAGAACATCTGAGAAGCATGCAGAGGTCAGTGGAGCAAGGAGGGCAGGCATGAGTGTG
The DNA here is from genome assembly GCA_004024625.1 of Mellivora capensis. Taxonomy (NCBI): domain Eukaryota; kingdom Metazoa; phylum Chordata; class Mammalia; order Carnivora; family Mustelidae; genus Mellivora; species Mellivora capensis. Next base: position 53,051 of record PISX010012782.1, read on the forward strand.
TTATAGGGCCTGGATCTTGGGTTCAGGGTATGTTCTAGTTGTGACTGGTAAGGACTAGACATGTCCAGAAGCAGGAAATATCTGGGTGGAGCTACTGAGAGACCAGAGGCTTGACCAGAGTGTCTTTTAAAGGAGCAGAAGCATCCTTTGGAGTTGTAGCCTCTGTTTTCAGAGTGTTTGTGGCATGAGACCCAGTGAGGTCTTGCGTCAACTAATCTGTACGCTGGAGCTTAAAGATTTTTCCCACCTGCAGTGCCCCAGAATGTGTTCTAAAGCTGCCTGATGACAAGTGCTAAGTGCCCAGGTGTTTCCCAGATAGTCACTTTCCTGCACAGAAGTCTTTTGTCTGTCAAGGTGGAATTTAAGAAAAATTTGGTCTTGTGGCATATGGGTGGCTCAATCAGTTAAGTGTCTCAGTTCCAGCATGATCTCAGGGTCCTGAGATCAAGATTACCCCCCCACCCCCGCTCTGCATTTAGTGCTGAGTCCGCTTGTCCCTCTCCATCCCCCTCTGCACCTCTCCCCACCTGCTTACTGGCTTTCTCTCTCTCTGAAATAAATAAATGTCTTTAAAAAAGAAAAAGTTTGGGGATGCCTGGGTGGCTCAGTTGGCTAAGCGGCTGCCTTCGGCTCAGGTCATGATTCCAGCATCCTGGGATCGAGTCCCACATCGGGCTCCTTGCTCGGCAGAGAGCCTGCTTCTCCCTCTGCCTCAGCCTGCCACTCTGTCTGCCTGTGCTCACTCGCTCTCTCTCCCTCTCTCTCTGACAAATAAATAAATTTAAAAAAAAAAAGAAAAGAAAAAGTTTGGGTGTCTGGGTGGCTCAGTTGGTTAAGTGACTGCCTTCGGCTCAGGTCATGATTCTGGAGTCCCAGGATCGAGTTCCACATTGGGCTCCCTGCTCCGCAGGGCATGTGCTTCTCTCTCTGACCTTCCCCCTCTTGTGCTTTCTCTCTCTCTCTCTCTCTCATTCTCTCCCTCTCAAATAAATATATAAAATCTTTTAAAAAAAAAAAAAAAAGAAAGATGTTCTTATGTAAATTTTCAAGCATATAAAAAGACATCCTTATGTACTCATCATTGGATTTCTTTGTGACTGAATTTACTTTGAAAACTACTGGCAGTATTTTCTAGAACATTTTAAACAAATGTCAAATTTTTTCTTTGTTTTCTTTCATTTCAACCAGAAATGTCTGTTTAAGGAATTGACAGGTTTGGTTATGGCTTCTGTAGATTTTTCCCTTTTGTGTTCAAAGAAGTAGAACGTTACTAGTGAACAGTTAGTAAAAAGGGGAATGTTAAATTATATGCCTTGAGGTTCTGCATGTTAGAATTCGAATTTCACTATCTTATAGTACCTGTCAACAGACCTGAGAATGGTATGCCATATCAGACCAGCCTTGGGTAGCTACTTCTGCCTTCATCACCATGGACAGGTTTCCAGTGTGTGCTGAAGTCACCTGTGTGGTGGAAGAGAGTGCCCTTGGCTCTGCCGAGTCTCACTTGTTGAGGTTATCTGGATTCTTGGACTTTTTTGCAGTATGAGGATGAGGCTCTGTGAAGCAGATACTCTTCAGGATTTGAGAAAGGTGCATTTCCCTTTGGGAAGGAGACGGGCTGGGGAACTCTCTTTCCCTCTCCCTCACTGTGACGTCAGACTGTGGAGCAGAACTCAATTCCTGGTACCTAACTTAAACCCCTGGATAGTTTCCTGATGTCTGTCCATTGCAGGTGTGGGTGCAGGGTCACTCCTTATCTCTGCTGCCTTGTTTCACTTTCTTGTAGAGAACCCTGGTTGAGATCAGATCCCTTAGGTTGGGCTCTCTGCTGGGGCATATCATAATCACATTCTGTAGTCTAAAAATAACCCCAAATCAAGAAGGAGAATCACAGTTGTACATATTTGAAACAGAGCAGAATGATCCACTTTCTTCTACATGTTCTTATACAGATTTTAGTAAAAAACTGATAAAAAATCATACCAACTTAATGTTGGGATAGCACTTGCATTTATTAATCAGAAAGTTGGTATAAATATAAAATAAGATATATTGTGAAAAATATTGAAACATAAGTTTGAAACAGAGGTTACTCACATTTGATAAATTTGAAGAAGCAAAAACAATTCTCCTTGAATAGTGTAGTGAAACCAAACTACCATTTTCCTATTGTAGTGTACTCAGAGCCAGCTGCTCATTTCAGGTCAAGTATTTTGGGGATTTTCCTCTCTTATTGCCATCTTTCTCTGTCTTTCACTGGTAAAAAGGGAAGTTTATGATTTATAAATCAAATCAGGATGCCCTAAAGACCAACTTTGTGGTTTATCCTACTGAGAGATTGGGTGGGCGAACACATGGATGAATGAGACCAGGAAGACCAATTAATTTCTTGACTCACTTAAGTAAAATTAATCTTGTAGTATGACAGTAGGCCTTTGGCAGTTTATTTTAAATAACTGAATATGGAGAACATTTATTTCTTGAAAAGAGACCTAAGGCATTCTGTAGGGCTTGCTTTTTGCAAAAAGTCGGTAGCGTTGTCTCTGCTTCTCTCTCCCAGATCAAGCACTGCGCCTAGCAGAAATTTTCCTACCTCTCCAACATCATCAGCAAGTCCCTATTCCTCAGTGTCTGCCTCTCCCATTGCAAATGGTGATAGCACTAACACCTCTGGGATGCACAGCTCCGGTATCAGCAGGGGGTAAGAGCAGGCCCTTTGACTTTGCTTCCCTCCCTCTGAGTCCTTTCCCAGCCTATGTCTGGAGAGCTCCTCTGCTGCAACACTAAGCCTAGTGGGATTAGGCTTCCCCTTGGGAACATGCTGCATGTGTTTTCTCTCTCCATCTCATACCCACCATAGAGTATGTCTCCTACTTCTCACTTACATTGCTTGTCCTTAGATGAGCTGCTGTTTTGCGCACAGCCTAAGTCACTGGTGATCCTGGGGGGGGGGAGGGGATCACCACTTTTCGTGTGAAAGGATGGGCTGGCCGTATCACAGCACAGTAATAGCTCTGAGGGATGGTTCTCAGCTGTGGGGGATCCCTGCCTGTTTCCCCCTCTGTGCGAGCATCTCACGAGCGCCTGCCACATAGCACAGACTGAATGGAGGAGGAGGAGGGTGAGGTGAGAGTGTGCGTGAATACTCAGGCACAGTTAGGACAAAGTGTGGCCTGGTGAGTGGGAGCAGGTGTGAGCTCTTAATCTTGGTAATCACTTGTTCTTCCATGAAGTCACATGACAGTTAGCCTTCTAGAGGGAAACACAGTTAGCATTTGCCAAAAGCCTGAGAGTAGAGAGCTTAGATAGCATTTCTCCCTTTAAGGATGTGCTTACCACCTGCTGTCGTGTCAAATCAGGGGCAGGGGTGGGAGAAGGGGGGTGGCTGGAGGGCTGGTGAGGGGTGTAGGAAGAACTCATATCATGTAGGAAGAATTATTACCAGATAGGGATTGCAGAAGCCCTGGAGGAGCCCCACAAGGTTTCCTGAGGGCATGTGCACAGCACTCGCTTTTATTGCTGATGTGGGTTGTGTTTTCCAGTGGATCTGGCTTCTCTGCTTCGTATAATTGTCAGGAGTCGCCATCGTCTCACATTCAGCCTGGGCTCTGCGGACTTGGAAACCTGGGGAACACCTGCTTCATGAACTCTGCTTTGCAGGTAGAGGGGAGAACTGTCGTCTCAGTAACATTGCTTCTTCACAGGACTGGGGCGTGGTTAGGAAAGGCATGCTAAAATGTTGGGGGGACCCTTTACCAGGGATCCCTGCTTACCCTTTGTTAGTACTTCAGGAATCCCTGTCAGGGTACCTCCCACTGGTTAGTACAGAATGGCCTTATCACTGTTAATGGCCCTGAATCAGTCCTGGGGTTCGTTTTACAGTAAAAATATTTTGAATCTTGTTGGCCACTCGGGATGATCTCCCCAGAAAATATTGGAGTACTTGTCCAGTTGGTTTCTGATGGGATGAGAATTCACTGCAGCTGGTACCGCCTTCTTATTTTACTTTTTTTAAAGATTTTTTATTTATTTATTTGACAGAGAGAGATCACAAGTAGGCAGAGGCAGGCAAAGAGAGAGAGAGGGAAGCAGGCTCCCCGCTGAGCAGAGAGCCCGATGCGGGACTCAATCCCAGGACCCTGAGATCATGACCCGAGCCGAAGGCAGCGGCCCAACCCACTGAGTCACCTAGGCGCCCCCTGGTACCGCCTTCTTACCAATGATAGCTGTCTAATTTCATGCCCCTGATTGTGCAAAATCCTAAAGTCCTTCCTTTGATACCTCATTTGTTTGTTGATCAAATATTTATTGGGGACATACTGTGTGACCATACTATGGTGGACATGGGCTGGAGTTAGGGTCCAGCTACAGAGTTAGGAGGGCAGAGTTCCCAAGACTGCCTTCAGTTTCAATACTTTGCTATTATATTAAGTATTACATTATTCAAATCAACAATTTTTTATATTTTTATTTATTTATTTATTTATTTTTAAAAGATTTTACCTATTTATTTGACAGACAGAGATCACAATTAGGCAGAAAGGCAGGTAGAGAAAGAGGGGGAAGCAGGCTCTCCGCTGAGCAGAGAGCCGATGCGGGGCTCGATTCCAGGACCTTGAGATCATGACCTGAGCCGAAGGCAGAGGCTTTAACCCACTGAGCCACCCAGGTGCCCCTATATTTTTATTTTTAATTTTAATAAAATAACTAATATTTAATATTTTACATAAAGATGTTAATTTTTTGAAATTAACTTTATTTAAATAAATAAAACTATTATACTCACAGTTGTGGTTTATTATAGGGAAAGGATACAAGTTAAAATTAGCCAAAGGTTGGAGCAAATCAGGAGAGTCTGGGAGGGTCCCCATTGTGGAGCTTCTGTTGTTCTCTCCCTGTAGAGTCAGGATGCATTACTTTCCTGGCATCGATGTGTAACAGTAAGCATGGGGTATTGCCAAATATGTAAACTCACCTGAGCTTTGGTTTCCAGAATTTTTATTGGTGGTTTATCACATGGCATGATTAATTGATTGCCCAGGTGGTTAAACTCAGTCTCCAGGTAGACTAATACGATGTGACCCAAGCCTCCCACCCCCTCCCTGCTCCCCCCAGGCCATGGTGGTGGTTTTTCTGGAGTGGCTGGTTCTCACCCTAAGATGACAGTGTAAGTATGGCCACCACCACCCCAACATGAGATTCTCCACAACACTGGAATCACAACATTAGGTTCTCCAGTATGACTGATGACCTCCAGACAAACAAAGATATTCCTGTCAGGGATAACATTCCAGGGGTCACCAGAGTACTTTCCAGAAGCCAAGGACAAGGGGTACCTGGCTGGCTCAGTTGGTAGAGCATGTGACTCTTGATCTCAAGGTGATGAGTTCAAGCCCCATGTTGGGTGGAGCCTACTTAAAAAAAAAAAAAAAGATAAAAAATTGCACAAGTACAGAAGCCAAGGGCAAGAGCCAGACTTTCTCTTTGGGCAAGGCCAGATGCTTTACTATACATAGAGACTCAGTGGCCAGCAAATGAGACATGGTTTTTGTACTCACAGGACTAACAATCTAACTTTGAAGTTTCATGGAGTAGAAAGGAAAAAATAAAAAGACATGTAAAAAAAAAAATAGGTGACTCTTAGGGGCACCTGGGTGGCTCAGTGGGTTAAGCCTCTGCCTTCAGCCCAGGCCATGATCTCAGAGTCCTGGGATCGAGCCCCGCATCGGGATCTCTGCTCAGCAGGGAGACTGCTTCTCCCTCTCTCTCTGCCTGCTTGTGATCTCTCTCTCTGTCAAATAAATAAATAAATAAAATCTTTAAAAAAAAAATAGGTGACTCTTAGGTTTGGAAATTATTTTTTCCCACTGTGGTGAGATAGGAAGAGCAGAGTACTGAAGAAAAAAAACTTGAAACTTGGCTTTTCATGGATAGGTTTTTCTCAACTCTTTGTATCCTCAATTACTCTCAACTGTTAAATGAAGATAATGATAATGAGGACGTCTATAGCTCTACATGTAAATTTCGGGGAAAAAAAGATTAAATTCCATCATTTAAGGTTTTTTTTTTTAAGATTTTATTTATTTATTTATTTGACAGAGAGAGATCACAAATAGGCACAGAGGCAGTCAGAGAGAAAGGGGGAAGCAGGCTCCCCGCTGAGCAGGGAGCCAGATTCCGGGCTTGATCCCAGGACCCTGAAATCATGGCCTGAGCTGAACGCAGAGGCTTAACCCACTGAGCCACCCAGGCGCCCAATCATCATTTAAGTTTTTATCTCTT
>PISX010012783.1:0-59315 GCA_004024625.1 Mellivora capensis
TGTCTCCAAAGGCAAAGGAAACAAAAGCAAAAATGAACTTTGGGGACTTCATCAAGATCAAAAGCTTCTGCACAGCAAAGGAGACAGTCAACAAAACAAAGAGGCAACCCACGGAATGGGAGAAGATATTTGCAAATGACATTTCTCACTTTCTGACCTTGATCAGGGAACTGAGGCTCAGAGAGGTTAAGGAAGCTCCTAAGGTCACAGAGCTAGAAACCGACAGACCAGAGGCTACGGTGCTTGTTTCCACGCAAACGGATTCGAAACCTAGGCTAACAGGATCTTTCTCTGATTTGCTATCCCACGATCTGCTCCCAGCCCTTAAACGGAAGCAAGCTGGTGCTCCCTCCACCTCCGTGCCCAGGGCAGCCACCAGCAGCCCACGCAGCGTTTGCAGGCACGGCCCGGAGCCCTCCTCACCTTGTCAGATTGCTTCAGCCCCTCCAGCCCATCAAGCTGGTCTTCCCCAGCTCCCTAGTTCTGCCTTCAGTTCAAGTCCTCTTTAATTAAACAGCAGCTCTCCCTGGAAAGCAATTGAATTATCTAATTATGCGCTCCTAACCTGATTGCTATCATTAATGCAGGACTTGGTGACTCACGTGTTGATGGGGCTCTACGGGAGCCAGCGCTGGTGAGCTGCGGTGACGGATGTGACCCCCATGCCCACTTCCCTCCCCCTCACCAGCCCGCCCCCTGCTTCCTGGGGTCCGGGCAGGGCCCAGCAGACTCCCTAGCCCCAGGCGGCAGCCCCTAGAGACTTGGCCACCAATGAATTCTCCCGAGTGACTTCTAGTCCACCTGTTAGTGGCCGCGAAGGACGGGTGAGGTAACACAGCCCCCAGAACCCCCACCACTCGGACAGGGCCCCTTGGACCGCTCTGCGGCACCTACAGTCTTTGGGTCCAGGACCTGCTGGTTCGTCTCGTGTGCTCAGCCTGTTGCTCTCTGGCGGACATCTCTCGTGTGCGGGCACGCTGCCAGGACCAGGGCACGGCAGCGGAAACCTGCTGTCCCCTGACTACTGTCCCAATAAGACCTTTCCCCCACCCCGCCCCCCAACCCCCGGGGGTGGGCGCCGCTGACTCACCCCTGCCTCCGCTCCGATCGCCCCCAGAGGAGGGTTCAGAACATACCCGCGAAAATAAATCATAACTATGAAGGGTGAACTTCTACTATTGCGTGGGCGCACAGCGACAGTGACCGCATTATTGAAAGAGCTCCCCGCGACGCAGCCAGCACGCGCTTGCTTTAAATTAAGTGTCCTTGTTTTCTGTTTTCTGCTTTTTAATCCGAAAAAATTTCAGACCTCTGCAAGAATAGTAAAGTATACCTTCGCCTGGACTCCGCTGTTCCCCACGTGCGCTGTATCCCCACCCCGCCCCCGCTGCCCCATAGTGCTGGCCTTGGTGGTGTTTTGCTGAATCATTTAGGAGTAAGTCTGTGGACGTCGTGCCCTTCACCACCAATCACTTGCAGTTTGTGCCTCCTAAGAATAGAGATGCTTTCTCTCTCTTTTTTCCCATATATTTTTGAATGCACAGAGGTGAAGTGCGTGTCCCCTAAAACAGACCATTCCAAAGTGAACAATTTCGTGGCGCTCAGCACACCCCATGTCTAGTCCGGAACATTTCCAGCAGACCAACCTCAAACCGGTAACCACGACCGGATCGCTCCCAGTCTCCTGCCCAGTCCCGGCCACACCGGCCTGCGTTCTGAGGGCTGCTCCCTTTGGCCGCCTCAGGATGGTGATCAGGGCAGGAATTTCCCACCGATGGAACTCTACCCCCCTGTATACGGCCCGTGTACACATTTTGCTAATTTCCGCAGCGCTGTTCCTTCTGGTGATTTCCTTTCTTCCCTTGGCGCGGGATCCAATCCAGCAACCCATGCTGAGTCGGGTTGTGCTGCCTTATCTTTAGGGCCCCTAATACCAGTGGCTCAGCCCTTAAAAATGACAAAGACATATATCTTTTTTTTAATTTTGGAAAAATTCTAGATTTGCAGAAAAGTTGCAAAGGCAGTGCAGAGCGGTTCTCCAGGCCCTTCACCTAGTTTCTCCCGGTGTCAGCATCCCGAGTGACCGTGACGCGCTGATCCAAACACAGAAATTAGCGCTGGCACAGAACTGGTCAAGGGCTTCACCCGTTTCTCCGCTGACGTCCCTTTTCTGCTCTGGGATCTGGCTTTGCATTCGGGCCCAGCTGTTCTGCCTGTCGCGAGGCTGGCTGATGTCAGGTTCCTGCACAGTCATTTTAATCTCAATGACTCTAAGATGGAGGGACTTTATCACCGCCCCGGAGAGGAGAGGAGGCAGGGATCAGAGGTGAAGTGACTCTCCCAGAACACTCGGTACATGAGGGAGCCCGACTCAAACCCCATCTCTCTGGCCCCCGAAGCTTCCTCCTCTCCATCCGCACCGTGCCTGCCACACGTACACTCTCTCACACACGCACAAACACACACCACGGACGCACACACACAGCTTGGTGCCATATTTAGCACTGGGTCCGCAGGAAAAGTGTTCACAGAGCATCAGATGGTCAAATAGTAGCTCCCTTAATACAACGGGTACGTTCCTGAGAAGTTAGCTGTGGTTCTCCAGAAGAACTGACCAGAAAGCTGGGACGTGTGGACTGCGTGCTGCGTGCTGAGTGCTGAGTGCTACATGCTAAGTGCTACGTGCTACGTGCTAAGTGCTACGTGCCGGCATACGTCTCTTTGCTGGATCAGCGTGCAGCCCTCGGTGGGGTGTGCGGTTACACCCATCTGACAGATGAAAAAACTGAGTACAGAGAGGAGAACTGACCCATTCCAGGTCTGATAATTGGGTATTAGCCAACCCAGTTCTTTGAACTTGGCTTTTTCTCCCCAACTCCTCCCTGTCCTAGGGCCCCCCGGGCTCAGTAGGACCCGCTTTTAGGTCTCGGGGTCCCCCGGTGTCCTCAGGCACCCTGGTCCGGCAGCAGTCACAGACTCTGGGTGGAGTGGCCGCAGAGTCTCTGGGGTCTTGCGGAGCGAGGCTTCTCTCGACTCTGCCTCGGGGGTCCCCGCGCCTCTGGAAGCCTGTCCAGCTGGCAAGGGGGCAGCCGCAGGCCCTCCGCACTCATGCGGAATGTGCCGATCCTGGGGCTCCTCTTTAATGACGGGTCTAACTGGTAGGAGCTTTCATTTCAGCAAAGTGTGAATATTGTTGCCAGGGAATGCAGCCTTACGCCCAGGGAGCAGGAGTTACTGGGAGGAGAAGCCGCTCGGTTGCTGTTCCCTTTCTCCAAGTTTCACTTCCCTCCGTGTGCTTCGCCACTGACTTTCATTTTCGTCTGCCTGGAAAACTGGCACACGAATGACGTTTGAGTCAAGGCTCAGACTCTCTCTTCCCCACTCTCCATATGTTTACAAGCTACCCCTTCTGGGGCTGGGTCGGGAGAGGGGAATGAAATGGTTCTTTTTCCCACCACGCGTGAAAAGAGCATCGGAGGGGAAAAAGGAGCAGGGTTGGTCCACCGCGGCCCACGTCGAGTCCTGCTTCCCCTAGGACGGTGGTCCCCGAACTGCTTCCCCACCACTCTCCGCTCCTGTTAAACCTGGTTTGAGAGTCTCGGACAAGAAACACAGGCTGGGAGCCCTTGGTCCTGCTTGGCTGGGCACGTGCGTACACGTGGGAGCGTCCTCTGGGGCCACACTGTCCGTGGTGGCCGTGAGCACCCCCTTGGGACCCAGCAGGCCGCTTCCCACCAGCTGGGTGATCTCGGGCCAGTGACTTCACCACTCTGAGCCTAGTTTCCTCGTTGGCAAACAAGAGGGCTATAGCACAGTTCCGGGGGGATAGAGCTGATGGTTATAGGGTGCACGGCCCCACACAAACCAGCTGCTTGGCTGGGACTTGGCAATGGCATTGCCTTTTCGTTCTAGTACCACTTCCTCCTTCCTTCCTTCCTTCCAAGGGAGTGGGGGTGTGAGGGCAGGAAGGCACGGGAGGGAAGGAAAGACTAAAATGAGACATGAATGGTCCCTGACGTCAAGTTCTTCGCAGCCTAGAAGAGGAGGGAGCCATATGTGCCACTAGCGGCAGCGTAAGTCAGACCGTGATCATGTCCTCACGGCCAGTGTCTGCCGAGCACTTACGACGTGTTACACTCGGCTCGGAAGTTACACAGTCACGCTTGGGCATGATCTCTTCCCACCTCCAGAGCCGTCCCGTGGGAGACCCTTATTCCCGTCCCGCCGACGGGGAGGCTGAGGTTCAGCTGATGTGTCCAAAGTCGTAGACGTCCTGAAGGTGTGCCTGGGACCCCAAGCGTCTGCAGTCACGAGTTTCATTGTCACACTGTGTCTTCTCTCCACGAGAGTCGCCCAGGGGCCTCAGGGCGAGAGCTGGAGTTAGTTTTTCCAGGACGAAGGCCAGGGCCGGCTTCTCCAGGAAGAGAGTGTGGGTGCCACGGCCTTCAAAGCCGAGCAGAGCTTCCTGAGACCCACGGAGGCAGAGGGACCCAGCCACAGAGCCTTGGATCTGCTCAAGTCCACTTAAGTGCCTGCTTCTTTTTTTTTTTAAAGATTTTATTTATTTATTTGACAGACAGAGATTACAAGTAGGCAAGAGAGGCAGGCAGGGAGAAAGAGGAGGAAGCAGGCTCTCCGGGGAGCAGAGAGCCCGATGCGGGGCTCGATCCCAGCACCCTGAGATCATGACCTGAGCCGAAAGTAGAGGCTTTAACCCCCTGAGCCACCCAAGTGCCTGCTTCTTTGTTGCCAGTGGCAGGCAGATCTGGGCAGGGGACCATCCCAGTCATGTTTGGGGACCCCCCCCAACTGACTGGGGTAGGAGGGGGTAGGGGTGGGGCCGTGAAAGGAGCACACAAGTAATCTGGGCTGGCACCGACTTATCAATCTTGAGCCTTATTTTCCAGGCTGAGAGCCGAGTGTGGCTATGTATGGAACAGAAGCGGGGAGGCAGGGGCCTGGGACAATAGAATCAAAGAGAGGAGACAAGAACTAAACTGCCTGCTGGGGGACCCCACGTGGATCAGCCATTTATTTCCTGGATGCACCTTTTCTTTTTTTTTTTTTAAGATATTTAAATTTTATTTATTTATTTGACAGAGATCACAAGTAGGCAGACAGGCAGGCAGAGAGGGGGAAGCAGGCTCTCCACTGAGCAGGGAGCCCGATGTGGGGCTCGATCCCAGGACCCTGGGATCATGACCTGAGCCGAAGGCAGAGGCTTAACCCACTGAGCCCCCCAGGCGCCCCTCCCTGGACGCACTTTCAACCTAAGCTGCTTTCCACCTTCCCAACTCAAAAGCTCGCTGAGGTCAGGCGGAAGGACACTCTTCTTGGGCGTCCACGGAGCCACAGGTCACACATACCCGATGATTAGACACTCCCTGGTGAGAGCATCAGAAGCGCCTTTTGCGCTCATGAAATCACAAGGGATGCCTGGAAACGGGATGGAAAGACCAGGGCCGTGTGGCGGGCAGTCGAGACGGGCCGTGCGTGGCCATGTTCTGTCTCGCCTGTGGCAGGAGTTCCTGGTGCCCCTGGACCCAGTGTGGGAATTCCAGACAGGGTGGGAGTGCTCGGACGGGCCCCGAGATGCGTGTGACGCCAAGTGAGGCACACGTAGACCTCCACGCTTTTTATCGGAGTGTGTTGTCCAGGTCAACGCCGACAGTGGAGACGATTCTATTTGGGGGAGAGGAAGCGAGGGGGGAGAGAGGAAATGAGCAGGGTGCTAGCAAGATCAGAAAGGACATTTGATTTTAATATTCCAATTAGCAGCGATACTGATCCTATGAACCCACTAATTTCTCAGCTTTACCTGTGCACATGTGAGTGATTGAGAATCGACAGCATCACACCCTCTTTTTCCCCAGTGCCTGTCCATTCTTCCAGGCAGCGAGCACTGACCAAGCACCTACCGTGGTTTAGACACTGGGAAGTCCCTGTCGACCAGATGGGCACAGCTGTCCCGGTGGAACTCACACTCTAGCAGGGGTGTGGGGAAGGGACATCAGGAACCAGGAAATCACCATACCGTGTGGGAGCCTCCATGCGAGCGAAAGCCTGGGCTCTGCTGGGAGCTGCCAGGCCCTGGGGTCCCCCATCAGAGGCCCCATATCTGTCTCCTGACCCGTCTGAATTTTACGACCATAGAACTATGTGGGTCTGGATCTCTGTCGCGCCCCCAGACAAGGCACAAAGAGCGGCCTCAGTGGGCACTTGGAGGAACTGCCCTCACTTTTGAATGACTCCTCAGGGCCAGCCCAAGGCATCAGCAGCCCCTTTAACGCTGTGGAGTTGCAGCTCTTCTCTCCTTTTTGTAGAGGAGGGGACTCAGAGAGGTGACTTTTTCATGGGGGCCTAATGAGTGGCAGAATGGGGATCTGAGCCTGTTCTCACCCACGGACTCTCCCAAGGTCTTCTCTCCCCTGCACCTCTTTCCAGCAGCAATGCAGCCTCCCGGACAGCCTACGGCAGGTGGAGGCTTCATAAGGAAGGGCAGGTGGAAGGGAAGAAGGAGGGAGAGGGCAGTCAGGAGTCGTGAGTATCTAACATCTTGTGATTCGGAAACTCAAGGGCCCCCTGACTCAGCAGGATATTAATAAGCCCGGCTGGTCCTTGGAGGGCGGCTCTGCTGGGGAGGTGAACAGCAGGGCTGTATCCACCCCCTGCTACCAACAGCAGCTCACACACGGCCCACAGTCACCTGTCTGCCTCCCCACACCCGGCCGGGAACATCCTAGAGCTGCTCTGTGTCTCCACCGGCCGACACGGAGCTCAGCATACAGGAGGAACTCAAAAAACAGCTGTGAAGTGGGTGGGTGGATGGATGGAGAAATTAACTGACCCTGAAATTTCCCCGAACCATCACTGCTGGTTCCCCTCCCCGCTAATCGTCCGCGTAAGCGTGCGCAGGACGTCCTCGGTCCATGCAGGGGGCTGAGACCACGCCGCACACCCTCCTCCACGAGCAGCATTTCCCAAGCACCTATTTGTGTCTCGTGCAATTCCGGGCTGTCCAAGGGATGGACAGAGACTCAACCGCTCCCTCCCGATCACGGAGAACCATGTGAGGTCGAGCACATGTCCCCAGATCCATCCCCAGAGAGAGCCAGACCCCTCGATCGCAGCACTGTGTCCTGATAAGCCGGGGTCCTGCTCAACACAGCCCTGTGGGTCATCCTGTGAACTGGGCCCTGAGGGGTGCCCGGGAGTGGGGTCTTCCTGAAGGCATCCACAGGGGGCCCTGTGAGACAGCAGAGAACTGCATGGCTGGCGTCTGGGCTCAGAGAGCAGGGAGTGGATTTGGCCAGCAGTGATCATTAGAATAGTTCACGACCTGAAGGCTCTAAGTACTGACCAATCCAACAACAATTTGTTGGGTGATCTCAGACTGTGACCTTGGTACAGAACCTGCCAGGAGGGTAGTTCATCAGAAAAGGCTTGTGCTGGGAGGACCCCCTCACTTGCAACCATGAGGGTCCTGAGGCCCAGCAAGGGAGTGTGGGACTCAGGCAGTGTTCCCCAAAGCTCGCAGGGGACACATTTGGGGTGAGAAGCTCTGAGCCAGTGCCGTACGGGGCGGGGGGGCAGTCAAGAGCATTGGCTGTGGGGTCAGTCGGGTCTGAAGTTGAGTCCGAGCTGTGTCACTCTCTGAGCCTCAGTTTCCCCATATATAAGGTGGAAGCAAAGAAGAAAACCTCCCCCTGAGGTTGGGCAGGCAGTCTGTTATCAGTTGATAGAGAGTTCTTTCAACAAACCCCAGTAGTCTCTCCAAAACTCTGCTGTCCAGAGTTGCCATGGCCTCACGTATGGGCCAACAGGTGAGCTCAGGTGATCAGGAAATCCCAGGAAGGCAGGGTTTGGAAGAGAGAGGGTCGTGCTCCCAGCCCTACAGGGGATGGTGATTTGAGCTGGCCTCGGGGACAGTTCCTCTGCACAGTGGAGGACAAGAGTGATTCCCTATGATCCTGGACCATGCAGTAGTTTGGTCTGGGACTTCAAAGCAAAGCTGCTATTTCCCCTTTGAGGTACATGAGCTGAGCACATCCTGTTGCTGGAGGCTGTGTGGGGTCAAGGGCCAACCTGGCCCACCAGCTTGATCCCAAGGGGGGGGTCCTTGCAGCCCTCCGAGCACACCCTGCAGCACCAGTTAATTGTTTCATTATGGGATCCTCACAAGGAGATTCAGAAGCAGGCACTACTGTGGACCCCGCTGTACGGATGGAAAATGAGGGGCAGGCAGGTGTCCAGGGGAACAGGCCACAGTGGGGGGCTGCTGCACCCAGCTGTCGGGGTCGGCCGTTCTGCTCGTAAATGCCAGGCTAAGTGCAGATGTGGCCAGAGACCCTCACTCTGTGCCTGGAGGGGGGCCATCGCCCCTTGCTCGGAGACTGGAGGCCCCACAGCGATGTCCAGAGCAGTGAAAAGAGCTGGGCAGTCAGAGGCAGAAGGATCCATGCACAATGCCGACACATCTGGATTCGGGAATTAGCCGAGTCCAGACGAGGAGGAAATTGATCTGGAGCTTGTGTTTTTCCAGATTAAAAAATAGTAATAATAATAAGCATTTCTGGGAGTGCTCCCCTGGATGGGACGTCAGAAGCCATGCCCTTCTCCTGACAGATGACACAAAACGCAAAGCATGCGGTCAGGTGACCTGCCGGCTTGTCGTTCCCAGCCCTGGACACATCTGTTAGTGAGAAGGGGGAGCAGGGATGGGACCAGAAGGCAGAAGCGTCAGGAAGACCCCAGTGAAGACAAAGGCTCATCAGGACCTCTCGGGGCGGGAGGAGCCCTCCTGGGAGCGGGGGCTGCGTGGGTTAAGTGTGGACATCCTGGAGGTCTCGGGCAACAGTCCACCGAGTAAGGGCAGGGCGTCAGCTGCGAACTATCCCCGTCCATTAGGCCAACTGCCGTTAGGAAAGAAATCGAAGCGGGTTTCTGAGATCAAGAGTCATGCTTCATGCGTGATGGTGCCTGCAGCTTCTCGGGGGCCCTCATCCCCAGGCCCCACTCTGGGCAGAAGAGCTTGGCCAGGAGTGACGGGGAGAGTCGGAAGTTCCCGGAGGCACAGCCGAGGGCCCTTCGACCTGGGAGCCGGGCTCCTAGAATTCAGTGTTTTCATGGCAGAGAAGTTTGTACGCCCGGCGGCCCCCAGACGACAGCTCGATGAGGAAATTGTTACAGGCAATGTGACGCACGTGCGTGTGAATGCCCAGGAAGGACAGAGCTGGAGGGACTGCCTCTCTGCTGATTTCTGCTGATTTTCTCTCCCCGAGAGCCCTTTCGGAATTTCCGGCCTCCTTGGGTCGCAGGGACTCTTGTCCCTGGCTGGTCCCCATGCAGAGGTCGGTCTGCCCAGGACTCAGCCTGTCTGCTTGGTGGGGGACCTGAGCCCCTCTGGGGTCCCTGCGCTCACGGGAGCCGGCCAGCGCAGTGCAGCAGGTATTACTATAACTGGGTGAATTCTTTTGTGATCGGCACATATCGGAGAGGAAAACCACATTGGCCAGCTGTCTGGAGGCCTGGATGTCACCCGGTCAGTAAGAAAGAAAAATGTTTTCCTCCAGGGGAGGAGTCCGGGGTGGGAACAACGAGCAGCTTCCTCCGGCTGACACGGCCTTTCTCCTCGGATTGCCGGATTGCTGCCCTGACCCGGCTTCGGTCTCCCGGCTGGTGCGGACCCCCACCTCCAAACACCCCTCACACCAGGCAGCCCCACCAGCTGCCTGCACACCCAGCAAGCACGGGGAGGACCCAGATGTAGGATTGCACCTGCGAGAGCGGCCGTGGCTCCTTCCTCAGCACCCCCAGCTCTCCTGCCCCCCCCCCCCACTGACAGCTGCGAGGAACATCCCACGTGCATGTGCACGGGGAGAGGACCGGGTGGGGGTGGGGGTGGCTGTTCAGCCTCCTGAGAGCGGATTTCAAACTCCTATTGCTAGAGGAGCTGCCTGGGCCTGGAGGAACGCTGGGGCTGGTTTCCCACATATTTCCCAGACTCGAGCACAGGAGTCCCCTCTGCTGGTCCCCCGGCTCCCACGGGGTCCTGGACTTGCCCTCGAAGAGATGCTCCGGGGACACTCGCCAGAGCAGACATTTACTGAGCATTTACTACAACCAGAGCTGAAGATTCCTAGGCCCCTGTCCAAGAATCCGCCCCCCGCCCCGCAACAACCATAGGGAGTAGGTGCTGTGATCCTCCCACTGGGCAGATGACAAAACTGAGGCTGGGAGGGTGGGAGTCAAGGTCTGGGTTCCCGCAGAGCCTGGGTATTCTGGCTCTGGCAGCTTCCTCCCTCCTGTCCCAAGAGTTAGGCCTTTGCCTCTGCAGTTCACTGGGATTTGCCTAGTGTTTTCTGGCAACTCTGGCAGCTGGCACACTTGCATTGGGCCTTATGCACACGCATGTACATGTACACACACATGCACACACATTCATACATCCCCAGACTCAGCCGCCCCCCCCAGCTTAACCTGACTGTGTCTGGCACATAGTAGGTGCTTAGCAAACCTTTATGAGGTGCACGGGCACCTCGGGGCCTGGAACATGAATAATCTGAAGGCAGGACCCAGAGGACTTGTGATCACTCGCATCCCCAGGCCTGGTGGGGTGCCGGCACACAGTAGGCGCTCAGCGGCTACCCCATGGTCTCCTGCAGGGAGACGTCTCCGTAGATGGAAGCTGGCGGGGCCAGGGCAGTTACCCACCCCCCACTGAGAGGGGGAGGCCAGTGGTCCTTGGTATCCTACATCTCGAAGACCTGAAGGATTCCCCCTGAGACTCCGGAATCCACAGGGGTGAACAGCAGTACGCTAGAGACCTGCTCTCTGTCAAAGGCACTCTAGGCTCCGACTGGCCTGAAACTCGGGCTGTCCGCTGGCCTCCCCAGGAACTGGGGAGAAGGGGGCGTCCTCCTCACAGCAGCCTCCCCCCACCAGCTCCCAAAGGAGCCAAGCAGCTGTGCCTGGAGGAACCAGGCTCTTTCTCCTGGGCTGGGGTTCACCAGCACCATCCTGCCATGCCACCTGGGGTTCAGGGATGGGACATTCTCATGAGGATCCTGGGATCCCAGCCGGGCTTGGGGTTGGGGGAGAGACCATACACCAGAGAGCCTAGCCATGAGACCTGAGTTCAAATCCTGACACGGCCCTAACCGAATCACCCAGGACAGGCTCCTCAACCTCGGCATCCTCATCTGAACAATGGAGAAGATGAGAGAATGTTCACAGGGTGGTAGGAAAGCAGAAATGTGAGAACATCCGTAACGTGCTGAGCACCATGCCTGGTGTGGAATACCAGAGCCACCTTGTGTTAAGCACTTTCTAGAAGCCAAACAGGTCTCAAGCATTAGCTCATTAAATCCTTCCACCAAGCCAAGGCACTGGATACCATCTTTATGCCCATTTTCCGGAGCAGACAACTGAGGCTTGGCAAGGTGAGTCCATGACCCAAGGTCACACAACTAGGAATGGTGAGCAGGAGTGTGAGCCCAGGGCTGCTTGTCTCTGAAGCCTTGAACTAGAGCGTGTGCTCATTTAAGACCTGGAATTAACCCTCGAAGCTGATTGGTCATCCCATTTTACAGCGGATAAAACCGAGGCCCAGAGACGGGAAGAGAGCAGTGCGGTCACAGGGCTGCTGCTGGAACCAGGCTTCCAGCCCCCACAGTCACTGCTTCCATTAATCTACACTTCCTATGCGCCAGACATGAAGCCCTCCGTGTGTATCACTGCACGTCAATTTTATAGTCACCCTACGTGGAGAGATACTTGTATCAATCCCATTCTTTGGGTAAACCGAGGCAGGGAGGGGCAGTAGTTTACTCAAGGTCGCACAGCTAATTAACTAACAGGAGAGGTAGGACTCATACACAGCGGGCCAAACTCTAGAAAGGGCCCCTGTGGCACGGCCTGCCCACAGAGCCCAAGCCAGCCTTGCCCAGCAACTTGGGTCCCAGGCAGAATTACCTGCTAGGAGAATGGGGTCTGCAAGACCCCCAGGGCACGGCCACCCCCAGGCAAGGCAGGGTGTAGCAGGAGCCCCCAGCTGGGAGAGCATGGCGTGAGCTACACTACCCAGGGAGATGGGCACGGAGCTGGCAAGCCCAGTCTGCCCGAAAACCATTAGCCCCCTGCCTCTGCGAAGAGAAGTTTTTCCAACAAAATGCAGGCGAGCAAAGAACACATTCTGCTTTATGTGTCTCTTGTTGTAGGCAGTGCACATCTTGGGAGATGTGTGGATGAAAGGCACCATATAAAATGCAATCAATTATGAATCACCATTACTGAATTAATCACATGTATGATTAATACAATAATAATAATTAATGGGACTATGGTCTGGAGATTGGAGCGGAGAACTGGCAGGGAGGAGTCAGGGTGCTTCTTGAAGGCTCTGCCGCTGCCTGGAGGTGTCACCTTGGGGGAGGCCCTGGGCTTGGGCCGTGGTCTCTCTCCCCCTGCGTTGGCTGTAGAAATAAGGGGCCCAGGGATGGCTTGAAAACCCCTGAATGGTCCTGGGCTAGTACCCTGGATCTTAACTACTCACAGCTGCATCGCAACTGCTCAAGGTCAGGGGGACAAATCAAAATCTTGGTCTGGCAAAACAGAGACCCGAGGGAAGGAGGAGAAGGGTGGTCTTCTCAATGGTCTTCACAATGGGGGTGGTCTTCAGCTTTCCCTTGACTTTAACCAGTAACATGAGCTCATTTTTATCTGTCCGTCCTTTTGTCTGTCTGCAGCAGGATTTGCCTTCTCTCAAAAATCCCAGAGGGCCTGGACCTCATCTGCTACCTCTCATTGCAAAGCTACTAGATCCTTTTTGCATGTGACTTTATAATTTCCTATTACTCGTCTACCCCCATCCATGCAGATTGCCTCATTGTACAGGAGTCAAGCAACACGGGGAGATTATGTATGTGATAAAGCATGTCATCCCCCCCCATGTCTCCTGTTCATACTTTGGTATCTTTATTTTATATATAGCCTTAAAAAACATAGATGGAATAAAATTATATGCATTGTTCTGCAGATGCTTTTTGGTACTAAGATGTGACATACACAATTCAAATTAAAACTGCATCTCAGAGCCAAAATCCCTCAACCGAGGAGGGGTTGGGCTTCTCCGGAGGGGGGCGGTCAGCAACAAGGATTTTCATCTTATTTCATTTTATTTTGGTGGGGGGAGGGGAGATTCATTAACCCTTTCCTGCCCGTGGTGCTCAACTTCCTTTCATTACCACCAGGAAGAGGTCATTTGTCATAAGGTACCTTGATGAAGTTTTAAAATGAACGTCTCTTGACCACCTGGTCCCTACATGGCCAGAATCCTATTTGTTTTCCATCTTTATAAGTTCACTTGACAGGACCCGCGTCTTCGGGATGCCGCCTGCAGCTGCTGTCACAACCACCACAAAGGGACCCACCTTCCCGGGCAAACCTCTCCGTATGCCGATGGGGAAACTGAGGCTGACAGCCGGTAAGCGATGGCCCCATGCCACATACCTAGTTGGAGGCTGAATGGAGAAAAACCCCAGATCCTGACTCAGGTCAGTGCTCTTTCTACCATCCCGTAATTTCCAGGGCCTGGAGATGGGAAGACCAGAAGACAGTTTCCAGATGGGTCCCTGAAAAAGTTTGTTGGCATCAGCTTCTCGGTGAGGCAGGGAGGACAGCGGAGAGCAGGGCTGGAGAGGTGTTGTAAGCATCGTTTCCAGTGGCCCAGAGCTTTGTCTGTGGGTCCCTTAAAGCATAACAAGAGGACACGCCCAAGCCCCTCCACTGTATTTAGATGAACCACAACCTCCCGTCTTGCTGGCCATTCCTGACAGCATCCTGTGTCAGGGATGATGGAGGAGCTGGGCGTTTCCAGGGAATTGATGACCCTGCCTGGGGGACAGCAGGCTGAGGACCGACCTGGGTCATCACTCACCCTGCCTCCACAGAAGCCCCACACTGTGCCCTTCACTGCTGCCTGCAGGCCTGGTGCTTGCAAATCAAATGGCTGGGATCTGTTCGACTCTGAGGAGCCTCCTCCCACTAGATGCTTTGGGGCCAGGGAGCAGGTGACCAGGCTGGCCCCGATCTGCTCTCCGAGACAGCTTTGCGGAGTGAGCCCCTCTCCAGCGAGAGGGTTCCGAGAGCCCGTAAAGGAGGAGGCACTCAAAGGCCCCTCCTTGGAAAAGGAAAGATTCACATCTCACAAATGGGTAAACTGAGGCCCCAATCTGTGCTGTGCCCCAAGTTAACCGGGAAGCCAGGCAGTGGCAGAGGACCCCCTGTGAGCCAGAGAGCCCTGCTTACAGGCCAGAGTCTTCCTGGGCTGTGTGACCTTGGGCAAGCTACTAACCGTCTCTAAGCTTCATCTCTAACTTGGGACTTTGCTAATAGGAGTTAAGTCATGGGTCTGTTGGGAAGAATCAGTGGCGGATAAACAAAACCTGGTTTGCATGAAGCCTGGCCTAAAACAGGTGTTCAAGAAATGTTAAATTATTGTTACTGTTGTTATTATTATTAAAGCAGATGACAGACTCTAATTCTGCATGTCTGCCTGCTTTGCGACAAGAGCCGAAATGGTTCTCTGCAGTACGGCCCCTCTTCAAACTAAGGGGGGAGCCAATGGCAGGGAGGGGTCAAGGTGGAGGTAAGAGGCGGCAGAGGGGTGGGGCACTAAGGTGCTGGTCTTGCTCCTGTTCCTGACACCCTCTGTGACCTTGGACCAGTCCCTCTCCCTCCCTGTCCTCGGGCTTTGTTCTCGATGCATCCAAACAGCAGGGCTGGCTGCCTGAGCACTGCAGTGGGAACCCACCCCGGAGGAGGAGGCCGGGAGCACCTGAAATCCACATGTCCCCCTGGAAGATGGAGGAAGCTCTCTGCACCGCCCTGGAAGACAGCACCAGCAGGAAACCTCCAGGGGGGTTCAAGAGCCCAGGGCTACCCAGTGTTGCCAACTCCTTGGCCTCTGCCCGGGCCCCCTGCAGGAGTCCTCCCGCACCCCTCCCGCCCTCTCACCAGGAGTGAGGCCCCTCCTGCCCCCCTACTCTGCGCTCCCTCCGGAGCTGGCTTGGCTTCATCAAAAGCAGGGCCCATCAGGGTGGAGGCGGCGATGTGTCAGCTGGTATTCAGGCTCTGGTTGTGCGCTCAGATCGCTCCCCCTCCCCAGCTCCCCAAATCCACCCACCCACCCTTTTACCCACTGCTTGGGGCCTTCTGGGTGGCAGCACTTCACAGAGGGAGTCAGAGCGGCAGGCTTGAGCCCTTGGCTGTTGGGGGTGGGTGGACTGACTCACTTGGCCCCCTCCCTGGTGCCGATGGGGCAGCCCCCACACCCCTGGGCGCTGGCACCCCGTCAGGCCCCAGGGTTTTGGAACAGGAAGCCGCAGCCCCGCGGCGCCTGACCCGGGCCGGCTGAGGATGCGCCCTGCGCGCACGGACCCGCCGGCCCCCGAGCCGGGAGGAGATGTTTAGGCAGCGACCCCCCAGAGCAGGCTCGCTCCCGCGGCCGCCTGCTGGGGCCACCCTGGCCGCGGGCCCGCCGGGACGCCCCTGCTGGCGGCGCCCCTCCCCGGCCGTGGCGCGTCCCCCGAGTCTCGCAGTATTTCCTTCCTGCACCTTTAAGAAGACCGTTGCTCCGTGGTGGGATGGTGTGTTAAAGCCACACAGAGGAAGTTACGCAGCCCGGATCAGACCGAGAGATAAAAGCCCCGATGGTGATCGTGAGAGATGGCAAGAGGATTTAGCCCCGGCATTAACTTGGAGCGGAGTGCAGGGGGGCGGTGAAGCGCCCCGCCATCTGGCCCGCGCCGCGCCGGGGGGGATGCCCCGGCGCCCCGACGAGCCGCCGCGAAGCCCACCCGGGCCGGGGGCTGCCGCGTGCCCGCGCGCCGGTCCTCTCCGAGCCGCCCAGGGGGCCCAAAAAGTTTGCACTTGTTAGAGGCGACCTCCCGCTCGGCCCGGGGCGGGCGATGCGGGCGGCGCGGGCGGCCCCCTCCCCCGGCCCGCGTCTCCGGGACGGCTGCGGGCGGCCCCCCCGGCGGCCGGAGGGCTCCCCGGCCCGGATCTGACGGCCGCGGCGGCGGCGGCCACAGCGGCGAGCGGGAGCGGCGCGCCGAGGAGCAGAGGCTCGCCGCCCTCCGGCCCGCGCCCCCACCCAGCGCCGGCCAGGGCAGGCGGAGCGCCCGCGGGCGGCGGTCCTCGGCCTCCCGGGTCTGCGCTCCGGGAAGCTGCTCCGAGCCGGGGTAAGGCGGGCGGGGAGAGCCGGCGGGCGCGCGGGGGGGAGAGCGGCTGCAGCTTTGCCAGCCTGGTTTCATTTTTAAAGGGCTTCGGTGACCGTGCAAGCTTCCCCGGGGCCCGGGAGCCACTTAAAGCGGCCCAGCAGAGGCTCGGATGCAAAAGTTATTTGGTGGCTGCTGTCACTAGCGGAGGACTGGAGTCGCCCGAGAGGGGTGTGTGAGTGTGCATTTGTGGCTGCATCTTAAAGGAAAAGCTTGTCTTTCCGGCTGGCGTTTTCCTACCAGGGTCTTTTTCCATCGTGTGTGTGAGCGCGCGCGCGCGAGTGTGTGTGTGTGTGTGTGTGTGTGTCCGCGCGCGCGGGTGTGTGGTGGGGATAGATGTTGCGAGAATGTGTGCATGTGTTTGTGGAAAGGAAATTAACCCTTCTCTCGCGCTACTCCTCCGCCCCAACTGAATCGCCACCCTCGACCGCCACCCGCCCGCCCCCCTTCCCCGCATCCCTTTCCCATCTCTCCGAAAACTGCGTCTGTGCGAGTTGCACAGAGAAACTCTTGGCCAGCCAGGCTGGAAACTTCTTTCCGTGCCGTGGAGGGGTGGGCTAATGGGGGAGGGGTGAGCAGGGACCGGCTTGGGGACGTGTGGGGTGGAACCTGGAACAGGGCTGCGCGCACACGGGGGGAGCAGAGGCAGCGGGAAGGCGGGAAGAGGACCGTGGGCTCGCGGGGTCCGCCCGCTCGGAGTAAGTTGCCCGCTCGGGCGGGGGGCGGCGGAGGCAGGGGCGCTGCTGGAAGCGGCGCGGGGTAAAAGGAGGTAACTAATTCCCGGGCGCTTTGCTCGGCGTTTTCTAATTGAGGGAGGCGGTGCCAACGGAGGGGGCCTTTATTAAAGTCCTGCTTATTAATTGCTGCCGGGGCTTGCACTCAACTTGAGAAAGACAAAACGCAACTGCGGGACTGGGGGGCACGCCCCTGTGCGATGCATGCCCCGGTGCAGCCTACCCGATGCTCGGACTCCACCCTGACCCCTCGGCCCAGCCAAGACCGATCCCCGACCCCCGCCCAGCCGAGGCCTCCTTTTCGCGCCCCAACCCCAGCCCTCAACTTTCCGGGGCTCCCCAGCCGCCAAGAGGCCGTGGGGGGCGCCAGGAGCCGAGAGGGCCCCTGTTCCAGGGCTGGGGGGCACCCGGACCGCGGGTAGCAGGATGCTAGCTAAGCCAGCGGTGCCCAGAGCACCCCGGAGGACCTGGCCCGGGGTGGAGGGCAGGAAGGTGACCCGGCGGCAGCGGGCTCCCCTCTCCTTCCTAGCCCTCGGGCACCACCCCCTTGATGGCAGATTTCATTTCACCCCGCTGCCCCCAAGGGAAGGGAGAGGGAGCCTCAGGGTGGGCAGCCCCCCCCTTCTTCCAGTGCCCTCCGGGGGGCCTCGCGCCCACAGCGCCAAGTTTCCCGCGAGGCGAGGGCGCAGCGGGCAACTCCGGGAGGAGCCCGCTCCGAGCCCAGCCAGCTCCGAGAGGCGCTAATTCAATAAGACAGAGAAATCGGAGTTCAGAAATCCTGGTAAAATCTAATTTTCGGGTTTTAATACCCTGGCTATCAGCCCCCCTCGGTTCCTGAGGACTCTTAAAAGAAATAAAGCGCATTGATTCTATTTGTTCCTGGGAGCTGCAGTTTCTTAATAATATCAGGTGAAGATTTATTTTCCAAGGAGAAAACGGTCCACCGGGATACAACCTCTTACTCTGAAATTTCCCGGCTGGCTTCTCACTCCCCGCGCGCCGCCTCCTTATTCCGGGGCCTCTTGCTTCTCTCCTCCCTCCTTGGTTTTTATGGGGTTTGTTGTTGTTGTTGTTGTTGTTGTTGTTGTTGTTGTTGTTGTTGTTTGTTTTTTCGCTTTTCTTTTTTGGCAAAAGCCGCTGTGAGATTGGCTTGTTGAGCTCACTAATCTCGCTGTAATACCAGCAACGCCCCGCTGATTGACGAGTTGTAAGCACATTTGCTCCCCCGCCCCCAGCAGATTGGGTTGTCCTTGGCTTCCCCCCACCCCAACCCCGCGCCAACCACCACCCCATTTTCCAGGGAATGCGCGGCATTTAAACCGAAAGAACTGCAAAGCGTTTCCTAGATTTTGGAGTTGCTCCACACTTGGCTCTCCGTGGCCTCCCGGCCTCGCTGCCTCCCCGCGACAGGCGAGGCTGCCGGTGGCACAGTCAAAACCCTGGGCAGCTGGCTGGTCCTGCAGAGGAAGGAAGCCCGCAGCCAGCGCCCTGCTGTGCCTCCCCCGTCAGGAGCTCCCTACCTGTTCGTGAACAGTTGGGAGTCCTGGGCTGGAAGAATTAATTAGGGACGTGCTGTTTTCTGGGCAGCTCGAAGCTTGGGTAGAGGCATCCAAACCTTTGCCGGCCGCGCTATTTTATTTTTACGACATTTTCTCAGGTTGTAAAAATAGTCGCCAGGCGGGTTCTTTCTGAGAGTTTTTTAGCAAGGAGCTCATTCAAGGCCAGGCAGGTCCTAAGACAGGTTTCTCTTTAAACAGCCTGAGGTGAGCCCTGAAAATGTGGTCCCCCTCGGCTTCTCATTCATCTCCATCTAGAGCCCTTCAGCCAGGGAGAGGGGCAGGGGCCGCCCTAATGCTGATTTATGATTCCCCCTGGACTGACTGGGGGCTTCTGTGGGAGCCCAGGGGAGCCGCCAGCCCCCTCTGGACAAAGTCCGTCTCCCGGGTTTGTTATTTTTGGCAGCCGTGTATTTGTGTCTGGGTGGAGAATGGGGTTTCCTGGCAAAGTGATTAACTCTTTAGGGAGGCTTCTCTGTAGGGGGTTGCCCCAGGGGGTGGCAGGCGAAAATCCCGCTGAGGTTACTTAGCACCAAAGCCCAAGCAGCGTGGGGAGGAAGAGGCAATCATCAGAGGTCTAATAACCAGAATAATTAATAATGGGGCTGTCTGGTGTGACTCATCGCATAACCTTTGCCCTACTGGCTCGTATTTTTGGCCAGGATCCCACACTGGCCGGACTCAAATCCTCCTGGTGATGTACCCGGTGTCTGGGGACACACCGCGATACCGGAGTCATGTTTTCTGCAATGTAACATTCGTCTTCGTTATAGCTATTTGGGCTCTTAAATAATTATCAGTAGCTTAAAATAGTAAAGCAATAATCATAATAGTGACTCATCTATAGACACACCCTCCAAAGATGATTGCAGAATTTTGGCCTTGATCAGAAACTCTAACATGACGAACCATCGTCACTTCTACGGTAGTCTTCACCGTCCCTAGTTTCTTAGCATTGAAAATCCAATGGACCATTGTAGAATTTGGGGAGAGATTTCTCAGCACCTGGTTCTTACTTGCTGGCCCACACTTGGATCTGAACCTGTCTGTAAGGCTCGTTGGCACCCAGGTGACAGCTTTGACATTCTGAGTTGTCGGTCACAGTGTCGAGAGCCACCACTCAATCTTGACCCCTGAGCATGTTTTAGAAAGTCGGTGACCCCAGGCAAGGGCACTTCTGCTGCCCTAATAACCCCAGAAAAGAAGGGGGAAAAGTGAATCCCCTTCTAAATAATGTGCCGAGCCTGCAAATGTGCAAATCTAATATTAATAAAAATAACCCAGCTTTCTCGGGAGACCTTGCTAATGCAGCCTCATTTTTTTGTGTGTGCACATTTTGCCAGAGAGCTTTTATTCTTATGCATCTTTTCGCCCCCCCCTTCTCTTTTTAATTTGTTGCAGGTGTTGTTGCTAATGAGCTCTCTTCCTCCCCTCTTACAATGAAAGACAAGCCAGCCCCCGGGTACCTGGATGGATTGAGAGCCGAAGTGTCAGAAACTTCATAATAAGTTGCCGATGGCTACCAGCCAAGGTCAGCTGGCCCCCATTAGTGCCTGTCCCCACAAAGCAGAGCCAAATAAGCTTCTCCCCAGTTAAGAACCTCAGTCGCTTTTTTATGTGGCAGTCCAGCCACACAATTGTTGTCACTTTAAGCCCATGTGAAAAGAAATCTCTTTTATTGGTCTGAGATGCCAGTCCAGTCCCACAGAGGGAACACGGTTCCAGCTAACACGTACACCTCCTGATTTTATTTTATCTTTACAACGCAGGCTAGAGGGTTGTTTTGCAGTTCTGTTGAGCACATCACACGTTAAGGGCCCTTTAAAGACCAGGATTGATTGGAAGGACAAAAATTAAAAGCAATCTGATCCGGCCTCATGCCAGATCCCTGAGGATTTGCTCCCTATCCCATTTCCATCCACTGTCACAATTCGAGAGCCTGCCTTGATTTGATCAGATTCACCTCTGGGAGAGGTGTAATGCCAAGGTTAGGAGGACTCGAAGTTACGGGCAACTTTTTGATCTGCCCATCAGCAGTCTGAGAAACGCTGGCTCTGAGTTTTCCGAATCGGCCTTTGGGAAGAAACAAGTTCCTCGCTCTTCGCAAGCCGGCACTGCTCCCGTCCCTGGGACGTCCAGCCACCGGTGCCTGGTAGATGTGGCACTTCCATGCTGAGGCCCAGAGTCCCACCTGACCCAGTCGCTGCCTCTCCAGGGCCTGTCTGGGCCACGCCCCTGCGGACTGCGCAGCCATGCTGCCCCTGCTCGCACTTTTCCTGCACTGCCTCCCACTGGCCTCGGGGGACTACGACATCTGCAAATCCTGGGTGACCACGGACGAGGGCCCCACCTGGGAGTTCTATGCCTGCCAGCCCAAAGTGATGCGGCTGAAGGACTACGTCAAAGTGAAGGTGGAGCCCTCTGGCATCACGTGTGGAGACCCCCCTGAGAGGTTCTGCTCCCACGTAAGTCAGCCCCCCCGCTGTTCTGTTTGCCCAAGCCAAGGGGGAGGGGGTCCGGGACAGACTCTGCTGATGGGTGGGCAGAACGGCAGGACCAGGGAGATGCAAGGTTGACTTTCCTGCATCTTGGGTTGGGAGCAGATGGCTGTCCCACCTTGGAAAAGGGCCAAAGCCAAGGCCACCCCCAGGGCTTTGCGGTCATGTGACGTCATTCTCTGGGGTGGGTACCTTCTTGACCAGCTGGCCACCGGGTCCTTTTCTCTTGGGAAGACCATAGTAGTGAAGGGTCCTGGGCCAGGCGGCGCAGACAAGCCCCACCTCCCCTGGGCAAGGGAGCAGGGCGCAGAGCGCTCTGTGCATCCCTTCTGTGGTACCACGTCCTATCCCACCTGATCCAATCCGGCAGACGGTGTTGCCAGGCCAGCGCATGCCACGTGCCAAGCTGGAGCTCTGCAGGGGAAGGTTTGATGCAAATGCAGAGGAGGTTCATAAGGGTGGAAGGAGAGGGGCGCCTGGGTGGCTCAGTGGGTTAAAGCCTCTGCCTTCAGCTCAGGTCATGAAACCAGGGTCCTGGGATTGAGCCCCGCATCGGGTTCCTTGCTCGGCGGGGAGCCTGCTTCCTCCTCTCTCTCTTCCTGCCTCTCTGCCTGCTTGCGATCTCTGTCTGTCAAATAAATAAATAAAATCTTAAAAAAAATAATAAGGTGGAAGGAGAGAACCAGACCAGGACGGACGGTGCGGCTGGTTCTCTTTCCAATCCCATCCCTATGTGTGGTGACTGCAGTCACTGGTTAAGTCAGGGGGACAGCAGCTGTCCAGGTGTTGTCACTGGAGCCCTTAATTAGAGAAGGACGGGGTCTTAGAGCCATGGAGCACTTGAGCAGTCCATGTTACCAACCACAACCGCGGTGATAATAGGAGGGACCATTCATGAGAGCCCCTCGTGTGGGCTAAGAGCTTGCTATGCAAGTCTTCCCATCAGCTCACCCAGCCTGATTCTCTGTTGTATCAAGGAGAAGTTTTAGGGCGTGGGCTCTGAACCAGGGGCATCTCTGGGCCTCTGTTCCATGGTCTGTAAAATGGGCGTTGTAAGGGGCAAGTGAGCTGATTCATATGTGTAAAATGCTGAGTAGGGCCTTTCACAGAGCAAGTGCCCCATAGGAGTTAGCTGTTGTCATTCCTGTTGTTCAGATGGAGAAACTGAGGCTCCAGGTCACACCAGGAAGTGGTAACGCTGCGATTCAAGGGTCTGAGCTCTTCCCACTTGGCCAAGCCTTAGATCTCCATCCCCGACCCTGTGCCTGGCAGGAGGCTGGGCTGGGCGGCCAGGCTGCAGGAGCTGAGGGGAGAGGCTCAGCATCATCTTCGGGCGGCTGCTGCCTCCATGTGTCCTTGAGGGAACCTCCGGGTCTCTGGGCTTATGGCTGGACTGAGCAGGTATTCCCACTGGGCTCCTGAGGACGCCTCAGTCCCATGGGCAGCAGCATTCCAATCACAGAGCAGTCAGCCTGGGAAGGTAGCTTCCTGTCTGGACCGTCAGCAGGGAGGCCGTCACTGTGGCTGGTGGCTGCGCCAAGGGAGCAAGCTGGGGAGGGTGGGGGGAGAGAAAGAAGGCAGCAAAGAGCTGGGAGCGGGGGTTGCTGGATAGCTCATGGGGGTCACCACACTGGGGATCCCAGGGCCTCACGGCTCAGGGATGAGCAAGGGGGTCAGCTCATAAAGGTCAGGGGCAAGGCCACACTTGGGGGGCAGTGGAGCTCAGTTCTGAGCCTATGTACTAGGAGGGCAACCCAGCCCAGCTCAGGCAAAGACTTCTCCACACACTCCCGGGACAGAGTCAACCTCTGCTTCTCGTATTAGAGTCCTGACTGTATTTCTTCTCTTAAATATTCATCATTGCTTTAATGTACTGGGGGGAAGGGTGTGGGACGGGGCAGCTAAATCACAATTCACTGGACCAGCATCTGGTCAAGGGCTTGAGGGGTGGAGATGACCATCAAATGCAAGTCTGAGGTCCTCTCCTGGCCGAAGCTGGCTCAAGATACCCTTACCCTTAGCTCTGGGACTCTGCCCTGCCCCCTGCCCCTCTCGAAGGGAGGACCCAGCGCACCTGCCAGGGTGGGGTACTCACCCTCCCCCAATCCTAATGTTGTCCCGCCTGAGCCCTGGCAGGTGCCATTGAGCACTGGGATCTGGGAGGAGCTGCCATCCCTTCTCCTTCTCTCCTGGGAAGACAGGAGAGGAAGAGCAGTGTCTTCAACATCTCCTGCCTAGGTCCTGCCTAGGGTCCTCAGTGTCTCCACACCTGTCTGATGGACTTAAGTATTTCATCACAGGCTGCCATCCCGCTCTGCCTATTATTACAAATGTGCGGCCAACAAGAATGGGGACTCTGCCTGGCAGGTGGAGGGCGGCTGGCTTCTGCAGGGAGCGGTGGGGGAGGGGTCACATCCAGATAACTTCAACCCCCCGTGCTGCCTCCCGGGAGCAGGTCCTGTCTGTGTCTCACTTAATCATCTCTAGGATGCTCTGAGTGGGTCATGTTCTAATCCTGTTGCAGGGATTAGAAGGGGTTGCCTAAATCCCGCCAAGGTCACTCAGTTTGGAAGGCAGACGGCAACCTGTCTGCAGCCCGAGCCCATGCTCCCCCACCAGGTGGCTCCGCCTTCTCTCTCGGAGCTTCAGCTTCCTGCCCGGTAAAGGAGAGATAATCCTGTTCCCGCGGCATGGAGCCAGCAGGGGAGAGCGAGCTGGCACACAGTGTGTTCTCAGCGTGCAGTAGGAGCTGTGTGTTTATCATTATCGTTAGGACGTCCTCAGCGGTGTCCCTGGCTTTTCTTCTTTGCCTCTGTCCAGCCTCCAGAATGCCACGCCCTGCAATCCCAGTCTCTGGGCAGCAGGCCTGCCCGGGTGGTCAGGGAGCTCCGACTCCTGCAGGCACGGCTGGCGGCATGGACCACCAGGGGGCGCCCTAATGGTATCCGGCCACTCGCTGACCCGTTAGCCGGGCCAGTGCCCAGGGGGTCCCTGCGGCGACTGCTGGACCTGCCCCCACATGCAGCCGATGGGAGTGTGAGCCCTGGAGGACCCCCCAGGGTGCACGGGGAGGGCACGAAGCAGCCACTGTTTTCAGGGCTCAGGGTGCAGACCCTCCCTCCCGCCAGGCTTCCCGTCCTTCCACAAGGCCACCTGAGACCTGAATTGTAAATTCCAGCCTGGTGAGGAAGGGGAGCGGGGAGAAGACTAAGATAAATGAATAAATAAAACCCTACTGGCTCTAAATGCACAATGAGAATTAATAGGGACGAGCTCTCAACCAAGATCCGAGGGCAAGGGCAAAATTTCAATGAGGACTGCAGGAGAGGACGGGCGGCCCTCCACCCTCCATCTCGGGCCCGGCCGGAGAGGGCCAGCCTGGCCACACAGGAGAGGCAGTACCCACTGAGGCTTCTCGTCCCCTGTGCTGTTGGGTGTCGGGAGCAGCCCCACGGTGCCCCAAAACACTCTCCTTGTGCCTCTGGAGGCAGAAGCTGACCCTCGAGTCTCAGGAGAGAGATGTTGAGGAAGAGAGAGGGGGTAGGGTACTGGCCACAGACCAGGCAGGTGGTGGTTAAAACGACCCTACAGGTCCCCTCTTGCTACCTAAAGTGTAGTCCTTGGACTCACCTTATTAAAAATGCAGAATCCCAGGCCTGCCCCAGACTGCTGAGCCAGGAACTGCATTTTTAACATGCGATCCAGAGATCTCAGGGTACCGTCCGAGGTATGTAATGCCTCGTGGTGCGCGCACCCCACAGCTGACATTCCCAGGGGATCCTTGTGGGCTACCTGCAGAAGCCCTGTTGAAGGAGACACTGGGGAGCAGCAAGCCCGGGAGCGAGGGCTGGAGCTGGGAGCTGATGTCCCTGAGACCCTCTGGAAGCTTCCAAAGAGAGGCTGTGGGTATCCCGTCTAGAGCCACAGGCCTGGGGTCTGAGGACCCGAGGTCCCATCCCAGCTCTGCCATTCTCAGGTCATTTAGATTCTCTGAACCTCGGTTTCCTCATCTGTAATGGGGGGCGATCGTGGGCTGCCTTGCCCGCCCCACCAGCTTCCTGGGAGAAGGAAATGCTTCTATCAGAATATCTAGAAGTGCTTGAAGAGGGCGAGTTCTGTTCTCGCGTCAGGCTTTGATATGATTGTTGATCCAATCTTGATCCTCTTGATTTTGAAATAGGTGAACATTAAACTTTTTATCCAAGGAGACTTTACATGTGCAGGAGCCTTGGTCTTGGGCTTGATGGGAAACCAGGAATAGGCCATGAAGGTGTGTCTTTGAGCACCCTTTTTCCTCAAGCACCTGCTTTACCTTCTCTGTGCCTCAGTTTACCCAGATGCAGAGCACATGGTCCTATCCCCCCATCTAAGGGGATCAAGGTGGATCCTTGAGTCCTCAAGCCCCTCCCCACTGTGACATTGAACACCATATGTAGAATCAAGGTCATAGATGTCCCACCTCCTGCCAGACCTCCATGTTCACAAAATGTTCCCACCAAGCCACACTGACCTGACCTGACAGCTCCACTGGCTCAGCCTTCCTCCGCCCCCCCCCACCCCCGTTTTCCTGGCCCTCAAGCCCGAAGGGGAGAGCATATGGAACAATTCACCCCCGCCCCCTCCTGTCCTCAAAGAGACAGCACGGCAGATGTTACCCACATACACTACCAACAGGTGTCGGGGAGACAGAGCTGCTGTGGTGGGAGCCCCCGAAAGGTGAAGATGTGTCTCTTCAGCCCAGCCTTTGTGTTCCAGCCCGCCACGCTTCCCACCTCTGCACCCTTGCCTGGGCTGTCTCCTCCACCCAGAATGTCTTCCCTAGCTTCCTTCATTTCCAAGGCTTCCACATTTACCTGGAAAACTCTAGCTCAGTTTTCAAGGTTCAAGTTGGACCTCACCTCCTCCAGGAGGCTTTCCCTGATTCCCTAACCCAGGTGGGTAGAAGGCCCCCATCTGGTCACATCCCCGTCATAGTGCTCACTGATGTTGGCCTAGTGGTTTAGGGCATGGGTCCTAGGGCCAGAGAGATAGAGGTTAGAACCCCATGCTGTGTGACCTTTGGCATGAGGCTTAACCTCTCTGAGCCTTATTTCCTCAAATTGCTGCTATTAGTAGGAAATGCAAACAGGACTGTCCAGTGCACAGCACCTGGTATATGGTTGATGCTCATTCATGCTATTGTACTCCTGGTGTTTTCTTTTGCCTTGGACTGTGAACTCCCCAGAAATAGAGCTGTCCCATCTTTCTGTCTTCAATCTGTGTGAGGTACGCGTTTAATGAACAAATGGTTGGGTAAGTGGAAGGTGAATGTGATCCAGGAAGACTTCTCAGAGGAGGAGAGAGTAGAACTGAGTCTTACAGGAAGAACTAGGGTTTCGATCAGGGCAGAGGAAGCACCGGAAGCTCCCGCTTGGCTCCATTGGAGCCCCTGCTTTGTGGGACTGGCGATGGCGTGACAGCAGGAGGTCTGCACAGCTCTGCCCTGAAGTAGGAAGCGACTTTGGAACCAGAGCTTCACCCAACCCTTAGTTAAGGCAGCTCATTCTGTTGAAACGCCTGAGGCAGGGCCCAGCTTGGGACAAGAATAGTTCCATGCATGACATCTTCCTGCTCAGTGAAGTCTCCTTCCTGGGGAGCAGATGAGTGACAGGCTGGGGGCAGCGTTGCTGGGCGGTCAGTGCCCCCATGTGTGAGATCCTTGCCCCTTACTTTTCTTAAGGGAATGGCTTTGGGTCCAGACAGCCCGGAAGTGCAGGGGAGAGGGGAAGGAGCCTGTAGGCAGCAGCCTCCAGTGCCAGAAGTGTCAGAAGGGAGTCTCAGAAGCTCTAGAACTTTCCAGCATACACATCCCTGCCTTCCCCAGGCTCATCTTCCTCTTCCATCTCTACACTCTCCAGCTTTGGTTTTTAATATATTCTCATGTGTTCCCGGCATTGCCTGTGTTAGCACCAGCTGCCTCAAATTCCACACGTGGGGAGGAAGAGGATGGACAGACGGACAGGGGCAGGCTACCCCCCACTGTGGATGAGAATTTGGGATCTGGGAAGGGGCAAATGCGAGCTGCTGTTAGCCTGTCCTGCTGGGTTGTGGGACTTTGGCTGAGTCCCTTGTACTCCGAGGCTCGGTTTTCTCATCTGATCATTGGGCTGACAGCAGCCACAGGCTCGGAGGAAGGCTGACGAATGAGATGAGACAAGCCTCAGAGAGCCCTCAGCTGGGCGCCTGGCACAGAATGAATGTTCCAAAAAAAGGGATTTTCTTTTTCCATCCCAGAACTTAGCTGGAGAGACAAAAGGAGGGACAGTAGACCATAACAGATAGAAGGCGATGCTGTTGATCAGGCATGGAATGGGAGGTAGAGTCCACGTCCACTATGGGAGTTCAGAGATGGGGGGCCTGGGGCTGGGGCGAAGGGTCGGAGGGATGCAGAGGAGTGACAGCTGGCACGAAGGGAATGGCACGTGCAAGGTCATGGGGTGGGCGTGTGCGGGGGACATGAGGAGGGAGCGCGTGGATGCCTGGGAGGGGACAAGCCATGTCACCGCCTCATCCCATCCAACCCCCCTCCCTGTAATTCTATGCGGTGCAGTGTTTACTGTACCATTAGGCAGATGAACAGAGAGACCGAAGCTTCCCTAGGTCCACTCAGTGGTGGGGCTGGGATTCAGCCTTCTTCTCTCTGGCTCCTAGTGTTGAGGGACGGCTGGGGGGTTGGGCCAAGGATGTGGTGGAAGGGAGGGGAGGAGGGGAACCGTGGTCAGGCAGAGGCTGGAAGGGCTGGAACAGAGTGTGGCAGGCTCAAAGGAGGGGGGCCCCTCGCCGTGCAGCCCTGGCCACCCCAGGACCAGAGCCCGGGCTGCTAAGCTCCATTCCCATCTCACAGCGCCCATGGCTCAGGCTCCCCGGCTCAGACCTGGCCAGGGTCCATCTGGCCCACGAGCGCCCCGGGCACCAAGTGCCGAGGAAACATCCGCCACTGAAGTGGCGGATGATGCAGAAAACGGTTTTGCTCAGCTTCGCTTTGCAGGTTCTGATCTGTTTTTCCTCAGCGGCAGATTTGCTTAAATATATGAAAATGTGTCTCTAATTCCCTGAGCACACACCAACTGCTGGTGGGGGGTGGGGGAGTATGCGAGAGCTGAACGAGCACCAGAGGGGAGCCAGGCGGTTCCAGGTTCTGCAAAGCCTCGCTGTTGCTGGCACGCCAGGCCAGGCCCCCTTAGCCTCAGTTTCCCTCGCTGCGCCGTGATGCGGTGTGCCTAGATTCACCAGCACTCCAGGAGGATGGCCAAATAGATTCTGGGAGTTTGGAGAAATCTGGGCTAGGGTTCAGCTTTGGTCACAGGCAGAAAAATGGGGGATCCCAGGACACATAGAGGGGTTCTGAGTGCCGAGCTCAGCACTAGACTTTTTTTCAAGTTCAAACTCCTTTATTATAGTAGTTTCATAAATGAAAATCAAAACAAAGAAAAATGAAGATGAGCACTAAAAATACAATGGTACATCACAAAATTTCCTTTTGGTTCTATAAATTCTTTTTTTTAATTGAGATATAATTAATGTATAACACTGTATTCGTTTTAGGTGTACAATATAACAATTTGATATATGTAGGTATTACAAAATGACCACCATGATAAACTTAGTTAACATCTATCCCCGCACATGGATAAAGGTTGTTGTTTTTTTTTTTCCTTTCGGTGCTGTTTTTAAAAGAATTTAAAATTTTTTTCTAATTGGGGTGAAATTCACATTACGTGAAATGAACCATTAATGTATTTTATTGCAGTAACATATACAGACCATAACATCTGCCTTTTTGACTATTTTTTAAAAAGATTTTATTTATTTATCAGAGAGAGAGAGGGAGAGTGAGCGAGCACAGGCAGACAGAGTGGCAGGCAGAGGCAGAGGGAGAAGCAGGCTACCTGCCGAGCAAGGAGCCCGATGTGGGACTCGATCCCAGGACGCTGGGATCATGACCTGAGCTGAAGGCAGCCGCTCAACCAATTGAGCCACCCAGGCGTCCCTTTTTAACTATTTTTAAGGATCCAGTTTCAGAGCATTTAGTACTCTCAAAATGTTGTGTGACCACCGCTTCTATGTAGTTTTGAGACATTTTTCATTACCCCAAAAGGAAATCCTATCTCCATTAGTGGTCACTCCCCAGGCCCCCTCCCCCCGGCCCCTGGCGACCACGAGTCAGCTTCCCGTCTCCATGGGTTTGCCTCTCCTGGACCCTTCGTGGAAATGGGATCATACGACACGTGCCTTTTTATGCCTGACTTCTTTCACTTGGCATCACGTTCTCGAGGCTTGTCGTGTGGTAGTAGGGGTCATTACTTTGTTCCATTTTTAAGGCTGAGGAATACTCCACCATATGGCTAGACCACATTTCTGCCTCCGTGCCCCAGTCAGTGGACATTTGGGCTGCTTTTGTTTTGGGGCCATTAGGAATAATGCTGCTATGTCCTTGTGTGTGCACTTTTTGTGTGGACATTGCTCTGGGGACATATACCTGGGAGTGGAATTGTTGCATCATATAGTAATTCCATATTTAAGTTTTTGAGGAGCCACCAAACTGTCGTCCACGGTGGCCACACCACTTTCCATTCCCGCCGGAATGGGGCGTGGTTCCGATTTCTCCACATCCTCACCAGCACAGTGTACCTCCCGTTTTTTGTTTTTTATTATTATGGCCAACCTAGTCGGTGTGAAGTGGCATCTCATATGGTTCTGATTTGCCTTTCTCTAGTGACTGGTTTACTGACTACTTGTGTGTCTTCTATGGAGAAATGTGTATTCATGTCTTTTGCCCATTTTTTCACAGGATTGTCTTTTTGTACATGTCCTTGATGTATGCTAGGTGCTAGATCCTTATCAGATGTATGATTTGCAAATATTTCCCCCATTTGGTGGTCAGCCTTTTCACTCCCTTGATTGTGTCCTTTAGTGCACAATATTTTTTTTTTACTTTAGTGAAATCTAATTGATCTGTTTTTTTTTTTCCTTTTGTTGCTTGTGCTTTATATCAAAGAAACCATTGCAAAGTCCAAGGTCACAAGTGTTTACCCCCATGTGTTCTTCTTAGACTTCAGTAGTTTTTGCCCTCATGTCTAGATCTTTGATCCATTTTGAGTTAATCTGGGCCTGTGGTGTACAATGAGCCTCTGGCTTCCTTCTTTTGCACGAAGATAGCTAGTTCCCCCAGCACCGTGTGGTGGAAGGACTGTTCTTTCTCCATTACATGTTCTTGTCATCCTCATGGACAATCCATTGACCGTCGATGTGAGGGCTGGCATCTGGGCTCTCCATCATTTCCCAGGAAACACTGAGCATCCCGTGCGTAGTGTACCCTCAGGTCCTCCCAAAGAGCCTATAGGATAAAAACTACTTTCCCCATTTTACAGATGAGGAGACTGAGGCCCCAGCACTAAGTGGAGAGTCTGGGCTTGAACTCAGATCCCAGGCATTTAATGTGATGCTGGGGTGAAGCTGGAGGAGGGGAGCCCAAATGCTCATGCCCTCCCCCTCCCTTTCTCTCCCTCCCTCCTTTCCTCCTCTGTGTCTCCTTTATTCCTGACCAAGCTTTCAGGCTGGGATGTTAGCTCTGATGCTCAGAGGAGGGTAATGGAGGGGTGCCCAGCCTGTGACTTCTTTCCAGTCTCAGAGTGTCTCCTCCTTAGCTTCTACAGCAACCCCCAGCCGGGCACCGGAGCCTGGGTCTCACTTCGCCCCCCGACACATAAATGCCACTGCTAATTATCCTGCATCTCAAGTAGGGAGTGTAGTTTGGAAGGGGTCTGAGAGATTAGAGGAACCTAAATACCTAGGAGAACATTCCCGTGGGACTGATGGCTCAGGGGAAAGACGGCTCCTTGGACCCGGCTGCCAGTGACCCTCTGCCCCGACCCGAGGCCCTGAGCCCCCCACCCCCAGGCAGTCCTAGGACTCCTGTGAACACAATGTGAAACCGCTAGTGACTCCAGCTCCCCTCATTTCCTGCATGAGGGAAACTGAGGCCCCACAGGATGCAGTGACTTCCTCAGGCCCCTAGGGAGGGACGGCAGACCCAAGAGGGTCAGCTGTAGGTCCTAGGTTCTCCTGAAAGAGTGGACCGGAGCCCTGGGGACATGTGGCGTTCCACACCATGTTTCCGTCTATGCACTCGTGCCTGGGATTTGACCTCACATTACGGCACTTGGTGGGGGGTGTGGGCTGCCTGCCTGAAAGCCACCTGCAGCCCGCGGGGGGGCCCGGGCTGACCCTTCAGTGTAGATGTGACGTAAGGTTGACACATTGCTTTCTGGGCCCCTTGGGTGAGCCCCTGGTGACACGGCTGCTCTCAGAGCTGGCTCTCCAGGGTCCAGGGGGGCTCCAAGGCCCCCATCCCAGCCTGCCCACGAGCTGTGGTGATTCGTGCTGGGGCAGGGCTGTGAGAAGCAGATAGGAAGGGGCCCTGGGACCCCAAGGTGTGGCTGCACAGGGGTCACCTCCATTTGAGAAATGCAACCTATCTCCCCCTGCAGAAATTTTGCACATCTGATCTGCCCTCCACACCTAACCCAGGGATGCTCTAGGGCTGCCCTCCCCGCTCCCCCCGCCCCCGGAAGGGAACTCGGACCATCAACAACGATCTGGCATCCTTGTCCCCCAGCCATTGCCAGGGTGCTGTGGGACCATTTGGACCCCTCCGTCTCTCATTTCAGTTCCCTCCTTCTGCCCGTGTCATTCGTCCACTTGACTCCAAGTGTCGACCAGGGAAATAAAAGGAAATGAAACACGACCAGGACATTTTCCCCCCCCCCGGTCATAGCGGAGTCTGTTCTTGGGCAAAGGTGAAAAGGAGGCCAGGGGGAGATGCAGCCTGCATGTAACCCTCAGGCTCCCTCCCTCTGCTCCAGCCCACATGGATGGTGGTGCCCATTTGGGGTTCTTGGGGTGTCCTCTCCCTCTGGGAATCAAGAGACAGCCAAAGGCAGGTGACAGTAGAAAGAGAAGCCAGCCAGCCAAAGGGCACACTGTCTCTGCCCCTGTCCCCGCTCCAGACAGGCATCTTCGAAAATCATCACCAGCAGCTCTGGGGCTGACACTGGGCGGGGTCTGGGCTCCCCACTGGACTAGCTTCTGGGAGCCGGGTGACCTCAAGGCAAGTCTTGGGGTGGAGATTTCCTGCCTGCACGCTCCCTACTGCATTCCCTGGTTCTGTTTCTAGCCTTTGGGACTTTTAAACTTGGAGAGTAAACCAGACAGGGGAAAGGGGTGGGAGAGATAAGGAAAAAACCAGTAATGTCCCAGACACGCAGGAGGACCCAGAGGGGACAAGCAAACCTGGAGCCCAACCCACACCTCAGCAGCAAAACCCCAGAGCAGGGGCTCCTGCCTTTGGGGATTCACGGTGCTCATTCAGGAACAGCATACGCACGTGCACACACACACCCCTGCAGGGCACACACGTATGGTTGCAAATACTCATGGGGCTTCCCAGACCACCCTGAGTCCACCTGTGGGCCCCTGTGGGCCCTCTGGGGGCCCTTACACTCAGGAAAACCAATGTTTGTCTTCTTTTAACTGAATGATCCTGTTATCTGAGGGTTTTCTTGATTTTACCTCTTTCTCCTCAGAGGAGCAACAGCTTACACTTATTGAGTGCCTACTGTATACCAAGCACTCAACCTAAAGAGCTCATCAAACCTTCACAGAAGTCTTATGGTGGATCCTATATTTATACCCATTTTGAATACAAGGAACCCAAGGTTCAGAGAGGTTAAGGCACTTTCCCGAAGTCACACAGCATTGAAATAGAGGAGCCTGGCCCCTCTACCCTGGGCTGCCTGGCCCCAGCGCTTAGCTGCGAACCGGGCCATCTACAGCCCATGCGAGGCACTCTGGGCGTCTCGGGAGATAGAGCTGGCTGTCGTCCGGGTGTGCGCATGCGTGCTGTGGCCCTCTGCGCTGGGTGAACGCGCGGTCCCTGTCTGCGGGAGGAGTGCGTGATGGAGGCCGGTACCCACCGCCCCACCCCCTCCGCCCTTAGAGACACGGTGGAGTCTGCTAATCCACTTACTTGATAATTCACTTATATCATGTCTGTGTGGCAGCACGCACGCTCCCACGCACCAGCTCTGGGGAAGGCGAGATGGTTTTGCCTGGAGGAACCCGAGCTGTTTTTCTGGGGAAGGAGTGGGAAAAGAAATACACCCAACAATGGACAGTAATGGACCTAAAAATAGAGGGGCGAGGGAGCTGCGGGGAGGGGAGCGTGGCGTCCGCCTTCCACCGGGCATGTCTGCCTGGACCGGGCAGCCCGCCCCTTCCCACCGGGGTTCCCCAAGTATCTGGCCGCCTCTCAGCGTGGGGGACAGGTACGGAGAGGGCAGAGGTAGGAAGGAGGGGAAGGGGGGCCCGGGGCCACTCCCAGATGGAGAATTGTCCCATGGCAGTGTCCTGGGGCCACTGGCCCCAACCTTGGCTGCACACTGGAACTTCCTGGGCAGCTGATCCGGCCTAAGAGCCAGGACCCACCCCGAGGGTGTGATGCCGCAGGTCTGGGGTGCCCCCAGGGGAGACCAACCTGAGAACCACCGTAAGCCTTATCTCCACATCAGGAAAGCGGCTCTGATTTTGTACCTGTCTCCTCCATTAGTCCTGTCTCCTCAGCCCTGCAGTGACTTTCTGGAAGGCTCTAAACCCAGGTGGGCAGATGGGACTCTTGGGGAGTGGAGAAAGCAGGGTCCCCGCCAGCCCCCTGCAGGGTCCCCTGGGCGGGCCTGTGCGCCAGGGCTCAGTCAGGTTCCCAGGTGTTCCTGGGCACAGCTGAGTGTGCGGCCTTTCCTAGGACGGCACTGGATCCCTTCCAGCCTGAAGTGTCTCGTCATCTTTTAAATTCAAAGGCCAGAAGGGGAGAGAGTTTGTTCTTAGAACCCATCCTTGTGCCTGAGCCACAGGCGCTCCATTCTTGCTCCTGCGTGGGGGCGGTGGAATGCCAGCCTTCCTCTCGGGTGCCCCGAGCCTTTCTATCCCAGGTTCTTAACCCCTCTTCCTTGGAGGAAGGCTGGCCAGCCAGAGTCAGGGCCTTCTGGCAGCTGCTAAATGTCAAGATGGATGCTGGCTCCAGGCTGCCCCTTTGCCCTCATCTCCCACGCTCCCCACCAGCCCCCGCCCTGCCAAGCGCATTAACTCTTTTCTCCCTGCGTCTCTCCCTGTGCAAATTCTGCACAACCGGTGTGTCCTTCACTTGGCCTCACGGTGCAGGGCACTCCTCTCCCGGCCCAGTTAACCCTTCCTCCACCTGTTCGTACCTTGCCTACCCTTTTTCCAGGCCTGCCGGAAATCCCACCTTCCCGAGGAAGGCTTGCTGACCATCCCAGCCAGGTCCCATCCGGGCTCGTCATCTGGGCCATTTGTGGGGACCAAGCCACAGGTGGCTTTTCTGGGGTCACTGCAGAGGGCTCAGAGTGTCCGGGTTACTCGACCTTGAGCCAGTGCCTGGCCTCTGGGGGCCTCAGGTCCCTCCTCACCTATGAGGGTGATGGTGAAAGCGGGGCTCCTGGCATAGAATTGGCGCCCTTCTTCGGATCAGCTGCACCAGGCTCCCAAATCTGTTGGGGCACCCGAGTGCCTGCAGACAGGGTTGGTGGGTTGACTGGTTGGCTTTCAATCCGGAGCAGAATTTCTGGCCTTAGGGCCCGGGAATATTTGCCTACCCTCCTATTCCAGGAATTCTGATAGCCGCGAGGTCTGCTTACTGCTTCCCCACGACGACTTTGCACACAGTGGACATTCCCAAATAGTGGATGAAGAAGCGAATAACTGGATGAATGAAATCTTGCTGGCTCAGTCTTACCACTCCCCCCTCACCAAACGGTTCCTGCACAGAGGGCGCACTTGTCCAGGTGTGCCCAGCTGGGTCCTGGTGGAGCAGGCCCAGGAGTCCTTCCTCTGTCTTCTGCCCCACCGCTCCTTAACTCCTTAGAGACCAGGAGAGAGAAACCCTTGCCGGTCCCAGCTTGCAGTTGTTGGCACGGCCGTCCCCACCCATCCCCATCGGTCTGGGTGCTGTATGGACTCCGGAGACTTCCTATGGCATCTGGAGGACCCAGACAAGGGACCTGCCAAGGAGGGGGAGTCACTCTGCAAGCCTTAATTAAGCACCTTACAGGTACCCGGCTCCACCTTCCAGGGGCACACATTAGCCCCAGAAGGTGCTAAGGAGAACTGACAGTGCTCATCTCCAGGCTGGGGGCCGGGGCAGGGGCGGGGGCAGTGGCCAGGGATGAAGGCCCTGAGGAAGGGACAGTCAAGCAGACACCCCCTGGGGTTGGAGGGAAGGAGCTCCAGACAGGCTGCCCCATGCTGAAAGCCAGGGGTAGGGCGGGGGCATCAGGAAGCAGAGCCCAGAGGACTAACGAGGCAAGAAAATGACTTCACTAGGACCATAAAACAGTTTGTAGAGCCATCTGTGGTGCGAAAATCCCGTCCGTTGCCCCTAAACCAGGGAGTGACGCCGCAAGGAGACGCGGGGCAGCATGCTAGGCTTCCCACCGAGCGCGTGATTTGGAACCTCTAACCCCGGTTCTGCCTTTTGCTCACCAAAGTGACATTGGCCACGTTGCCTGGCTATCCTAGCCCCCGTTCGTCATCGGAAAATCAGAATTCGGAGTTGTGCCTTAGCTCACAGGATTGTCATGGATAGAGGAAATGAAATTTTTGCGGGAAAAATCAGGATCACGATGTCGGGCGCCAATAGCAATACTCAATGTGGAAACTGAAGGCAGGGAGGGGCAGGGGAAGGTCGGGGACAGTTTGGGTTTGGACTTTATGGGAAGGGGCAGCCTCTGGGGTTACTGGCGGCCTATACAGGGCGTCTGGTGGGGGATGGGGCAGCCGGACAAAGGTTGGGGGAGGGGCTTCGACCTCAACCGTCCTGGGCCCGCCCCTTTCCGTGGGTGCTCCGCCCTCGGCCCCGCCCCCCAAGTTCCCTGGCCTCTTGGGGGACCACCGAGGCCCCATTGTTCTGTTCTCCAGCAGGGAAGCCAAGGGCTGCTCCCGGGGAGGCGGACACCCACCCCCCGACACCCCCACCCCAGTGTTTAAATCCTCCGCGCCAATTGTTTTCTCCTCCGTGATAAAATATTCATGTCAGCAGAGCAGCCCTCTTTGGGAAGGCTGCACGTGTCTGGCTCAGGCTTTGCACAAGCTTTTAAAGAGCTTTTCCTTCTCTCTAAGCATTTTCTGAGTCCTGAATCAATAATGCACTTTACTGGGCTTCTCTGGATGCGGCTTGTCTCCTCCCGGGGCCCTGCCCCCATCCTACCCGGTCTCTCTCTCCCTTTCTCTCTCTCCTTCTTTCTTTCATCCTCCCGTCTCCCCCTTCTTTACTTTACTTTACTTTGTAAAGAGGGATTAAATGAAAGTGTCGGCCCTTTGGGTGGCGGCAGCAGCCGCGGGTGGGGAGAGGGGTGCGCGGGAGGGGGGAGCAGAGAGCAGGCGGTCCCTGGCTGGACAGGTTGCGTCCCTGCGCAGCGGGAGGAGGCCGGCGGCTGAGCCTTCCTGCTGGCCCTGGTGGGGAAGCGTTTTTTGAGCTCTTGGCATGGGGGAGGAGGAGAGCTTGGGCAAATTCTGCTTCTCTCAGTTCTTTTTCAGATCAATTAGAAAGTGTTTATAGCATGACCAGAGAAAACAGGACCAACATGTAAAAGAAAGGGGGCCTGGAACAAAGAGACTATGTGGAGTGTGAGCCAAATACATTGCCAGACTTTCTAGGGAGCAAGCCATCTAGTTTGGCCTTTCTGCTTCTTGTGGTAATGAGCCCCTGTCACTGGGGGCATGCAAATGGCAGGGGAGCCATTCCTTGTCTGACTCAGACGCCTACACAGGTCTGGTCAGTTACATTCTGCCAGGTGAGGGGCTGGGGTGCAGAAGTCGCCCTTGCGGGAGGCCACACAGATCAGCCCAGGCTCTCTTCAGTTGGGATAGAACCTCCCACCCCAAACATTCTAGAAATTTGGCTGTGGGAAGAATCCACACATGCCCAGGGCAAAACAGAACGTATCCTTTTTTCTAATGTTTTTTTAAACAGTACAGCTGTCCCCCACCCCCACCTTCTCCGTGGTGTCAGTTACCCACAGTCAACCAAGGTCTGGAAGCAGGTGATCCTCCTTCTGGCATGCAGTGAGGAGGTCCCTAGTAGCCTAACGCTTCGTCCCCACGGCCACGTCCCTGCCCTCACCTCATCGTCTCACACAGACATTTTATCTTCTCACGTCACACGAGGGGAGAGCACAGCACAGGAAGGTATGTGCAGAGAGGGAGGCTGCATTCACGTAACTTTTCTTCCAGTATTTGGTTATGATTGCTCTATTTTATTATCAGTCATTGTTGTTAACCTCTCACGGTGTCTAATTTATAAATTTAACCTTACCATAGGCATGTCCATACAGGAAAAAAACAGTATATGTAGGACTTGGTACTCTCTGGGTTTTCAGGAATCCCCTGGGGGGTTAAGAAAGTATCCCTTGTGGATAAGGGGGGAGACCACTACAAGAGTTTAAGCTCCTAGAGAGACGAACTCTTGTCTGGCCTACCAGAGCCTTGACAAGATGTCGCCCGTCCCCTCTGACCGTTCAGCTGTGGGAGGAAATCGGTCCTTCTGGGTCTGCGATCCTGGAGAGCAGCATTGGGCATTTGCATCCCTGCCCCTCTGCCCGGGGCTTCCCAGCTGACCCTCTCCTGGACAGTCTTCCAGGGCAGCCTGACGCCCTCGGGTCGGCAGAAGGTCTTGCTGGCTGTGTCTGGTGGGGAAGCCGGAGGTGGGTATGGGACTGCGAACCTGGCGTCTGGGCTCGCTGCCGCTCCCCAGCTCTCAGTAGTCACTAACCACGCAGTCCTCCCTGGGTGGCGCTGGGCAGGCCGCTTACCCTCTCTGAGTCGCACCAGAGCAATGAGATGGAGTGAGACAAGTGAGAAAGTGCCCCTCACGTACACTCTCGTGAGATCCAGTTGCGGGGGTAGGAACGTTTAGCAAATACCACTATGTGCA
Organism: Mellivora capensis; assembly: GCA_004024625.1. Taxonomy (NCBI): domain Eukaryota; kingdom Metazoa; phylum Chordata; class Mammalia; order Carnivora; family Mustelidae; genus Mellivora; species Mellivora capensis. The sequence continues at coordinate 38,107 of PISX010012783.1, forward strand.
AATAGTCACTGGGGGTGTAGAGCAAGGGTGGGCAAGACCTGGTCCCTGCTGGCCGAGAGTCCAGCCCAGTCATGGAAGCTTCTGGAAGGAGGTCAATTGTGGGCCGGGCTGAAGTGAAAGGCCTCCCTTTCCTCCCAAACAATTTGGGGAACTGGGGCAGAGGAGAGGTGCTCTGGACAGCTGAAGACCTGAGGGCAGGGCAGGTTCGGGGGGTCTAACGTGGCCCCTTGATTAGGAGACGCCCACTGTGGCTGGTTCAGAGTCAAGGTCTGGGCATGACCCGGTGTGGGGAGGGGGGTGGCTGTTGCCGTGGCCTCTGGATGCTCATTGCCAGGACGGAGGAGTCCGGGGAAGACCCTTTGCTCAGGCCCTCGGCCTTTCCAATGGGTAGTGGCTGGGCTGGGAAGAAACACTTCTAACAAGAAACCAAACGTAACAGCAGAAAACCCCACCCCAACAAGAGAAGCCTCCCTGGCCAGCTGCCGCTCCAGCGTTCCGGTGGTTTCCGCTGATTCACAGGAGGGGGGGTGGGGGGATGACCTTGCTGAGGTCCAGGCTTCGGCTCAAACAGAAACCCAAAAGGGAAGGGGAGAGAACCCTGCAGGCAGAGGGAGGGAGAGAGGGAGAGTGACAGGGACAGGGGTCAGTGGAACCACCGAAAGAGCGGGAGGGAGAGTCTCGGGGGGGGGGGGAGGTTAGAGACGGGCAGGGCAGCTGGAATTAGGATCTGTTACCAACAGAATCTCGTTTCTGCTTTGTTAATAATTTATCCCTGCTGCAACTTCTCTTACCAATAAATAGGAAATAATTTGTTAGGGAGAATTCCCCCGACACCCCAGCTTTCTCCCTGGAGTAGAGGTGGGGATGCCAAAGGGATGCCAAATGGTGTGGGGGACTGAGGAACGTGGACTGGGAAGGTCAGTGTCAGAGCACAATCCTTTCATGAATGGGGAAACTGAGGCATGGATAAGGCAAGGCCTCACCCAAGGTCATACGTGGTGGTTAAGAACGGTCTCCTGTTGTCCCAGCTCCATGACGCTGTGGGTCAGGGAACTTATTACTGACTTACACACCTGCCCAGGCTGGAAGTGTTCCCCCAGGGTTCTAGAAGCATCATGCAAGGTGGAGGCTGGGGCTAGCTCAGCTACCGGTGGGCTTCCCCCACCTTTGCTCTTCCCTGAGTCCTGTTCTGCAAGAGGGAGCTAGTAGTGCCTAGATGGACCCTCAGAGCCCCCTGCCCCGCGCCCCTCCCCCTTAGTGTCCCCTGCCACCCCTCCCGAGGGCTCCCCTTGGCCGCCTCCCACCTCCCACAGTTAGATGCCTCCAGCCGTGCCGAAGTTGACGGGCTAAGCACGAGACGGTTCAGTTGGCAACTCGGCAGACAGGTTCAAAAAAATCTGTCAGCTGCTAAACTGTTCCCTGGGCCTGCCCACACGCCTGGGTGGCAGAGCGATGGGCTGCCTGCCTCCGGGTGGAACCCAGATCTCAGGGAGCGGCCCAGGTCTGGGGGCGGCGTGTCTTTCCCTTCTGGGTGAAGGGCACAGTTTCCTGAATTGCCCCTGAGCCCGACTCCCGGGCTTCTGGTCCCACCTCGGCCACTGGGAAGCAGTGTGACCTTGAGACATTGCTCAGCCTTTCCTCATTTACAGAGTGTAAGTGGAAGGACCCCATCTTCCAGGATAGTGCACGGGCAGGGTGTGGACCCTGCTTTCGTGCTCAAGCCGCAGGGTTGGTGACAGCCGGGATGCTGTCCCTCCACCCGTCGCTGGGGAGCTGGGGCCGCACAAGGTGCTTGCCTCGCGGCACCTGCTGTCATTCTCACAAGGGCCCCAAGGAGTCAGCCTGCCCACGCCCCTGGATTCCATCCACTCCACCAAGGTCTCCCAAGGAGTCCCCAGGAGCTCCAGGGCCTTGGCTGCCGTGGGGAAGGAAGCCGATGAGGCCACTGCCCTCACAGCACTTCCCCTGCAGAACAGGAGTTGAGACTCAACTCTGGGAAGCAGAGAGACTTGTACATGGCTGGGGGAGGGCTGTCCCTGCTCATCCCGCTACAAACCACATTCCGGCATGCTGCTGCCCACAGTCCCCAGACCCGCCCCATCAGAGCCCAGTGACTGAAATTTCATCTCGACACAGGTTAGGATGCAAGGCTCATCCACACAGAGCTGTTTATTCCTCTGCCCGAGACTTGGTTACGATTCCGGTGGCCGCCCCTGCCCAGGCTCCTTGGTAGGGATCCAGAGGTCCAAACAGCCAGACTTCCCCTGGGCTCGGTTACCAGCGTCCCTGCTAACAGTCAACTTTCCCACTCAATTACATTTTTTTGCCCGAAGCTTGTCTGCACTGTTTACAGCCTGGCCTCTGACTCCCAGCTGTACCCTTTGCACAGAAAATAGCGCAGGAGCAAAAGCATTCAAGAGGCCATTGAAAGGTCTGAAATTCATGGTATGAAATGGTTCTCCCTAGAAGAGTTCTTTCCAGGCGACTCCTGCTCATTGTCTCCGTGGGTCTGTTCCCGCCCCATCCCCTGGTGCTGTTGCCCGAGCTGTCTGCCTTCCCCTCGCCCTACACCCCTGCATTCACCCCTCCCGGTCACCCCCACCACCTAACCTTGCAGGGGACTTGCCTTGGTGTGTCTGCAGAGACAGAAAAGGCACAATAGGACGGGCTCGGTTTCCCCAAGATCTCCTTGGCTAGTCCCACTCTGTTCAGAGGAAAGGACGTGGGGCTGGCGGGTACTCGGATTCTCGGTCTGTGAAGAGGAGGTAATTCTGCCGCCCTGCCCCACCCCCAAGGGGTTGCTGGGAAGACGCCATGTGGAATGGCTGTGATGTGCCTAGCCCAGCCTTGGCACCTGGCTCGAACTCAGTGAATGTCATGGTCATTACCACTTCTGAGCCCGCAGTCCCCCCAGGCAGTGTGTGTCTTGTGTGAAGTTCTGGTTTTACCGTGAATGAGCCGGTTGGCCTCCACCTTCCTTCTTCCCATTGAAGGTTGCTGGGGGAGCCCCTGAGCTAACGTATTGGGAGCTGCTCTGGAATAATTACTGCTGTCATTTGGAGAGGTTTTCTAAGTATTTCATACACACCATTTCACATGCTGTTGGATGAGAGACTGCATATTCAGAGAGGTAAAGCAACTTCTTCAAAGTCACACAGCTTCAATGCATAGAGCTGAGATTAAACTCAGGACTTTCAGACCCCAAAGCCAGTTTCCTTCACTGCTCCAGAACAGGGGTTCCTCACTGGGACGATGGGACCCCATGAGTCCCCAGAGTTTGCATAGAAAATGTGGTGTGTTACATATTTTGGGGGGAGAAAGTTTCAAAGATGGAATCGGGTATGATTTTTATTTATTTACTTTTAGGGAAATATTTATGAACTGTCTAAAAAAATAATTACTTCTTTCAATAATATCAAATGTTGGCTTTAGTATCATCCTAAAAAGTTTAGGGGTGCCTCCAACACCCCTAACTTTCTCTCTGGCTTTAAGTCAGGTGTTGTCTGGATTGTGTTTCATGATTAGTCTGATCTCATGGAGATGGGTGGAAATGTGCGGACCAAGAAGGCAGGCAGCAGCGGGCCCTCCAGCCCGGCCCCTCCCTCCCACCTGCCGTCATGAGCTGTCAGATTGAGGCACAGTTCTGGGGGTGGGGGGCTGGGGGTCAGCTGGGCTCCCAGCCCCAGGCTCCTCCTCGGGAACCCTCGCTAGAGGAGAACAGAAGGAAAGCCAGGGAGAGAGCAATGATGCTGAGGAAGAGCTGCCGCTTCAGTGGGGACAGCGCCTTGCACAGGAGGCGCACCCCGCACCCCGAGACGTTAAATGGAATCCCAAGATCTTGGGGCGGGAGGGCGGTGCAAGGGAGAAGAAATATAGGAGGGAGAGGGAGAGAATTGTGCTGGCGATGGCTGGGGATTTATTTATCGTGCTCGCTGTTGATTAAGCCCACTCAGCAGCAGGCGCGGGGCTGGTAAATACACAGGCTGATTCATTACTTTCTGACCATCTGCTTCCCAGGCCGGGGGGGCGGGGGGCCAGCGGGCCCCGCAGGTTATGGCAGTGTGATGTCGGCAGCCGGGCCGGACCCCCGTCCCCTGGCAGAGCTGGCCGTGTCCGTCTTGCTGGTGACAGACAGGCCAGCACAGCCGGGAGCTATGTGGGATCCCACGGCCCGCGGTGGGGACTGCCAGGAGGCTGGGCAGGATGAGGGAAGTTAGGACGGGGGATGAAGAAGGACTGGGGGAAGGGGAGGTGTGGGGTGACTCACAGCAGTCCGGGCATGACAGGAATCATATCAGCATTCAACATGAGGTACAGTAATACTAATCCAATCGTCATTATATTAATGACTAATTAATGGGATGACAGTAATAACTGTAATTGAGTGAGCGGCTACTGAGGTCCAGGCCCTATACAGAGGACTTACTATGTTGTCCCCATGATGGGTGACAAGGGAACTGGGTTGAAATAGGGAGTCAGGCAAGGAGGGCTTCCTGGAGGAGGCGCATGGGGAGGGCTCTGAAAACGCCGAGGAGGGAGAGTGGCTGCGGGAACATAAGCTCAGAGGTAAGAGGGGTTGAGGCAGCCAGAGAAAAGGCACAGCCTTCGGTGCTGGGTTGATAGGAGTTACCGGGGTGCACAAGGCAGCTTGATGTCCGGTGCCCGCGCGCTCGAAACCAGGCTTGGAGAGCAACGCTCCAGACAGAGATTCTGAGGAAATCATCAAAAACTCACACGTCAGTCCTCCCACCCTGACCTTCCCCTCGCCCAGCGTTGAGATGAGGCACACATTCGTTTGCTAGGGCCCAGGTGGTGAAGCGTCAGAGATCTATTTGCTCGGGGCTCTGGCAGCCAGAATCTAAGATCCAAGTCTGCCCGACCCTTGAAGACCAGGGCGGGTCTGGTTTCCTCAGAGGCCCCTCCCCGGGGCTGGCAGACGGCCGCCCTCCTGTTCTTGACGTGGTTTTCCTCCATGCACGCTCGCCTCTGGGGTCCCTCTACAGACCTCAACTCCCTCTCTTTACCGGGACCACAGTTGTGTTGGGTGAGGACCCACCCTGACGGCCTCTGTCAGGCCCTCTCTCCAACCAGTCACATTCCCACATCCTGAGGTTTAGGGAGACACAATTCAGCCCACAACAAGGTGCTGGGGACAGTGGAAGGGGACCTGGGGGTGAGAAGAGGGGATTGCTGGATGGTGGGCAGGGATGCCAGCCTAGGGGCAAACTGTGTCCTCCTGCCCCCGGTGTCCATGCGTGAGCTCTGGCGCAACTCCATCCCAAATGGCATGACCATGACCGGAGCCCATTCTGCCTCTGGACTGGGTGTCCTTCACTGCTGTCGGCCGAGGGACTGGGGCAGGCGCTGTCCCCCACCCCACAGGCAGGCTTGCTTCCTTTAGTCACCAGGCCTGGCCTCTGCAGGCCAGCGAGCCAACCCCAGGGGCTTCTCAGCCCCTTCCCATTCGGGGCGACAGTGCAGGGTCACTCCTGTGGAGCTCAGGGAAGCTGGGACCTACAAGCTAGACCCCTCCCCCTGCCAGGAAGCATGTGAGGACACATGCGTTTCAGGACAGCCCCGAGGTTGTCTGGGACAGGAACAGTTTCCTCCTCAAACACCACCCGCTGTCAGGGAGGCCTGGGCCAGTCCTGCCTAGTCCCCGGCCTCCAGCAGTTTCCCCATCTGCTGAACGAGGCCTTGGACTCGGCGGTAAACCCCTTCCATCCTGAGGTTTGCGGGTCCTAAGAACCAGCAGGCCTGGGCCAGGTGGGGTGGACGGTGGCACCACAGGGGACCAAGGACAGAGCTATTTTGGTGGAGAAGGGCTTTGTGGAACCTGCCTCAGTCAAACCCTGGGCCAGCCTGCCCACCGAGGACCCCGGGCAGCCCGGGAGCGTGTCCTCCATTAAAGGGCACCAGCGGCGAGGCTGCCGCCGTGTTGCCGGTGGGGGCCTCAGCTCAGGCCCCCAGGGAAGCAACGAGACCACCCCACCCCGCCATGGGAGCCGAGGGGCTCATTTTGGAGTGAGAGGCTTTAACTCAGATCCAAGCTGTTTGTCTCTGAGCAAACCAGAGACGTGAAATATTCATCACAAAGCGATGTGAGTGGTCTGGGCGCTGTGGTTCTTCATGACAGTGTTGGTTTTTTAAAATTAATGGACCCTGTTTTAGAGCAGTTTTAGGCTTACAGTGGTGGGAGTTCCCAATGCTCGCCTTGCCTCCCCCCAACTACTCACATTTGCACCGGTCTGGTACATTTGTCACCGCTGATGAGCAACGCCCATAGTTACGGTCAGCCAGAGCCCCTGGGTCCATCAGGGGCTGCTCTCAGTGTCCTCGGGCTGGTGGGTTTGGACCAATGCACGGAGTCCTGCCTCCACCATGACCGTGTCCCACAGAATCGCTTCACTGCCCCAAAATTCCCCCATGCTGCTCCTAATCACCCCTCCAACCCCGGGCAGTCCCTACACGGGTGACGTCTCCAGGCCTCTGGGTGAGTTCACGCTGTGGGCAGACTCGGGGAATGGATCTGAACCATCAGGGAGGGGAGCCACGGCGGGTGCCCGCGGGGCCCAAGAGGGGGCTGCCAGCCTTCTCGGGGTAGGACGGGAGGAGAGAGAGCAAGTGAGGGCAGTGCCCTGTGTCCCGCAGCCAGCATCCGCCACTGAGCTTGCCCGGCCTGTGCCAAGGCCCCGGAAATGATTCACCCCCTTGAGAGGAGCCTACAGGCACTCAGCGTCCTCCCAGGGCGCCCAGACTTCACACGAGGTGGGCACACCATCCGCGGGGCAGAGGCGGGCCTGACTGCCACGCTCTGCAGCAGAGCGGCCCAGGTGTGGCTCCCAGCGCCTGGTGGATCCCTTGGGTCAGGGCCCCCCACCTTCCGGAGCCCAGGTTCCTTCACCCCGAGCGTGGAGCTAATAATCGCGTTCTTTGTTGGGAGGTGAGACAGCAAATGGGAGAAATGAGACGACGAGGTCTGTAGCTGGCCTCGCGGGCCTGGCGCTCCAGTATTTGCCAGGACTTTGACTTCCTCTCCCATCACCACGCCTGTCGCTCTCATGGTGCTGTTTTAAGGGTCAGGAAGGTGTCTTAGTGTAGGAGATGTTTGAAGAGTTAAGAACGTGAGTAGGAATTTTCAAGGCAGACAGAGAGGGGAAGGGTCGGTGGAGGAGAGGGAGTACCATGGGCGAAGGCTCGGGAGCGCAGGCAAGCAGGATGCGGAGGGCGGAGGCCTGGCAGGGGGCTGAGAGCAGGGCCTGCTGGTTGGTGGAAGGACAGACTAAAGAGTTGCATTAAACAGGAGGGACTTTAGGAGCCACAGGGGGCCTCGGGAGCAGGGGAAATGGGGACAGATCACCAGCCCAGGGGAGGCTCCTGGTGCCCGGACCCCAGAGCACAGGCGCTGCCTCGTGGGGTCAGACGCCCTGGCAGAGCGCAGTGGGGGCCGGGTGGGCTGGAGGCTCCCCGGGCCCCGCCCCTGCCCCACCCCCCGGGCCGTCAGCGCCCACCCCTCCCGTCTCCTCCTCCCGCAGGAGAACCCGTACCTGTGCAGCAACGAGTGTGACGCCTCCAACCCCGACCTGGCCCACCCGCCCCGGCTCATGTTCGACCGCGAGGACGAGGGCCTGGCCACGTACTGGCAGAGCGTCACGTGGAGCCGCTACCCCAGCCCGCTGGAAGCCAACATCACCCTCTCGTGGAACAAGAGCGTGGAGCTGACGGACGACGTGGTGGTGACCTTCGAGTACGGCCGGCCCACGGTCATGGTCCTGGAGAAGTCCCTGGACAACGGGCGCACGTGGCAGCCCTACCAGTTCTACGCCGAGGACTGCATGGAGGCCTTCGGCATGGTGGCGCGCCGCGCCCGCGACCTGTCGTCCTCGGGCGCCCACCGCGTGCTGTGCACCGAAGAGTACTCGCGCTGGGCCGGCTCCAAGAAGGAGAAGCACGTGCGCTTCGAGGTGCGGGACCGCCTGGCCATCTTCGCCGGCCCCGACCTGCGCAACATGGGCAACCTCTACACGCGGCTGGAGAGCGCCAAGGGCCTCAAGGAGTTCTTCACCCTCACGGACCTGCGCATGCGGCTGCTGCGCCCCGCGCTGGGGGGCACCTACGTGCAGCGGGAGAACCTCTACAAGTACTTCTACGCCATCTCCAACATCGAGGTCATTGGCAGGTAAGGAAGACCTGCTGGGGGGCGCTGGGTCGTTACCTGGGTCCTGGACTGCCGCCTGGTTCTGGGGATGTTAGCTGGGACTCAGGATGGCGCCTGTTTCCCAGGAGGTTACCTGGTTCCTGGGACATTATCTGGTACCTGGGGTGGTACCTGGTGTTACATCAGAGGGGCTACGGGGGCCAGGGCTGCACAGACAAGACACATGGTTTTTCCACGGAGGGAGGTGAACTATGGCTGATAATGTCCTCTGAAGGGCCTGGAGAGCTGGAAGGCCTAGAGACCCGTGGAGCTGGGCAGTGTGGGCAGGGCTTGGGCGAAACCTGGGCGCTCAGGAGATGCTCTGTAACTGTCCAGCGTCTTACTGAATTGGTGCTTGTGTCTGGGGGTCCTCAGGACTGCCCTCAGGTTCAGTGATTTTCTAGAAGGACAGAATCTAGCAAAACAGCCCGCTCTCGATTACAGTTCATCACACTGAGAAGACATTAAAATCAGCAACCCCAGAAGGTACACGGGTGGGCTCCTGGAGACACCAGTGCGAGCTTCCGGTTTTCTCTCCCAGTGCAACCGTGCGGACCATAGTCAGTCCTCCCAGCAATGCTGTATGATAACACGTGTGACGTAGCACCAGCCAGGGAAGCTTGCCCAGGCCTTCGTGGCCGGGGTGTTTTGTTGGGAATTGACCCTGTAGGCATGGCTGAGTGCCCGTATGGTTGACCTTGGTCTTCAATCCTTTGACCTAGAGACCCCCTGCCATAAATCACATCGTCACCATCAAGTAAACTAATGTGTCCCAAAGCCCCAGGTAAACAAAGACACTCTTACCAGGCGAGACATTCCAACCTCTCCGAGATTACCTCGAAGAGGCTGATAAAGGGCCAAACTTTTCTTTGGCTTATTCAGGGTGTGGACAGCCCACACCTGCTGAGCTAATCCTTTACTCACAGCTTTGGAGAAGAATATATCTCCAGGCCACTTTGGGTGGAGGCAAAAAACGATCTAGATTTTAAAAAGCCTTTGATCCCCGGGAAAGGTGGCAGATGATTAAGTGACTGCATGATACCGGAGTCATTTGTTCCTTCAACAGATAATGTGCGGGTCTGCAGGGGCAAGAGCTCTGCCCCTGAGCCAGCTCCCTAACACCCTGGTCTGCGCTCAGGAGAGGCTCGGGGAAGCCTCACCCCTGGGTCAGCGAGGGCTCAGTGATAGGGGCAGCCCTGTGTGACGCTGTCCTCTTTTGATTCTTGGACAGGCACGGCCTCAGCGGTACTTGGAAACTTAAAAACTAGAAATGTACATTCTCGGGCCCCACACCAGACCTACTGCATGCTAACCTCTGGGGTGGGACCAGCAATCTGGGTTTTAGTGAGCCGTGCAGGGAATTCTGATGGGTGCTCGAGTCTGAGAACACTGGTGCGCCGGGTGGGAGCATAGTTCTGGAGCCAGACAGCCTGGCTGGATTCCCGGCACTGCCAGCCACTAGCTGTGAGACCCCAGGCAAGGACGCTTCTGTGCCCCAGTTTCCCAGTCTGTAGAATGGGGATGATAACAACCATGTCCTTCTCATGGGATGGTGGTGACAGTTAAACAGGCTAACGTGGGGCTTAATCAGGATTGGGAGCATGGCTTAGGCCATGTGGGCAGGGGTCCCACCAAGAACTCCGCTGGAACAACATACACTGGGGGCATCCTTCCACAGCAGGCTCCAAAGACCCCAAGTATAGAATTGCTGATGAGAGGAAAAAGGAATTTGTTGCATGGTGTGTCCGGTATAACCCCTTTTCTATAAAATGTATAATATACCCGTGTGCATAATTTCTACATCTTGGGGAGGCACTGGAAAGAAATCTGTCTGGACACAGGAAGAGCATCAGGGCTTCGGGGCAAAGGCTGGGAGCTTGTGTGCTGACCGATCACGGTGGTCCTGCCTGCAGAGTAGGGCTGTCATTTTCAGCTCATGTTTGCATTTTATTTCCTGTGGATTCTGCATGTGTATAACAGGGGGGCCAAGGCAGAGGCAAGTGGCCGATGAGGTGGTTCAGGGTCAAGGCTGGCAGGTGCACATGCGGGGTCCTGTGGTTCTGACACCTGTGACTTCTAACCCTCCCCCACTTGGGGCAGTATATGTTAAATCAGGAATGTTCCGGAAACCACCTGACAAATGGCCACTGTTGTGGAAGCTCGGGGTCAAGGATGAAGCTCTCTGATCCGTGTCCAGGCTATGGGGCCACTGGTCCTCTCCGTGACCTCTGCCTGCCCTGGGGATGCAGTGGCTGGTATAAGACCCTTCCTCCACCCGTAGTCCCAGCCGGCTTAGCAACGTGGTGGTAGGGACCAGAGCGCCACACCTTCTGGGTATTGTGGCTGCCTTTCTGATCTGCCTTTAGCTGCTGCAGGGGGACCCCCATCTTCAGGAGTCTGGTCAACGGCCCTCCTTCCACCTCATTGGGCGATCTGGGGCCAGTGAGCAGGTCCCAGCCTAACCCCTCTGCCTAACCCCTCTGCGCCCCTCTCTGGGCCTCAGTTTCCCACTTGTAACTTGAGGACTGGGCACCTGGAGACCACGTCTCCCTGGGAGGATGGTAGGGTGGCCCCCACTCAGCAGCTCCCAGCTCCCCTTGGCGCCCAGCCTCTGCGGGCGGCGGGGATCAGATGTAGTGGTGGCGAAAGTAGGGCTATCAATTCACTGATGAAGTAAGTATTCTTCAGGCGGCTGGTTGGCAGGAAAGTGGCAGCTTGGCTTATCGATTAATTAGGTCTGGTTAGATGGTTCAGCAAAGGGCTGCAACGTCCTCTGCTTTTCCTTTTTAAATTCCGGGTGGGAAAGCACAGCTGTGCCAGGAAGCCAGAGGGGGCCAGGGAGACAAGATGGGGCAACAAAGGCGTATGGAGGAACCGCCCAGATGGTGCCCTTGATGTTTCTGAGTGGGCACCTGGGGGGCCTGGGGGTTCTCGGGTTTTGGGATCTCAGACTGAACCCGTTCTGGGATTCCCTGAGTCTCATGGCCCGAGTGCCTCCCCCTGTAGCCTGCCAACAAGAGTAGCTGATACTTATTGAGCATTTGCTACAGTCTCGTTGACTGAGTCTCATTGAGCTCTGAGCTAAGGGCTTCATGGGCATTTTCTTATTAAATTAATAGTCATTTGACTCCCCAGTGGTTATTGAATTGCTAAGATCCCACAGTCCGAGAATGTGACATTGAGCAAGCTGGACCTGATCCCCACCTTGTAGAGCTTTCCCTATAAAGACAGCACTCCCCTCCACCTCCTGTTTTCAGACACAGAGGCTGAGGTCAGGGAGCATAAGGAGATCACACAGCTAAACTAAACACCAGACAGCCAAGACCCAACCCAGGCATGGCCAAGCTCAAGTGCATCTCTGTATAGGGCCATCTCACTGACACCCCCGCCCCCCGCAAATCCAAAGGTCTCTGGTACTGTGGTTGTTCCCAACCTGCCATTGTTGTCAGCTATTTCTCAAGGGAGACCCAGATTGGGGGGTGGCGGGGGCAGAGACACCTGGCCACTGCGGGGGAGGAGGGCAAAGCAGCTGGGACCTGTGGAATGAGGAACAAGTACAGAGCAGGGGTGAGGGGAGAGGCTTCAGCACCTTGAGGCCTCTGCCCCCACTGGCCTTGCCTCCCTGCCTCCCTGCCTTCCTGCAGGCCCCGGCAAAACAGCCTTGCCCATCCTGACCACTCTGGGTCTGGGATAGAGGGAAAGCGGCGGGGAGGGGGGGGGGTCCTTCCTCTTATTCATTCCCATTCCTGGAAGGCCAGAGGGGGCAGGGAGCTATTTTCTCTTCCACACGCGGGGAAGCTCAGAGGTGGAGCCCGAGAGCAGCTGGGTTTAACTGCGCAGCAGATCCAGGGTGACATCTGGATTGGGGAGGAACTTGATCATCCCTTTACTGTCCTTGGAGCAGAGACAGAACCTGCACCTCTGCCCCAAGTGGCCAAGCACAGCAAGGCCCTGACCCGACCAGCGTCCCACAGGAGAGCTTTCTAAAATGACGCGTTCCCCAGACCCACCACAATGAGCCTCGGTTCCCGTAGTTTGAAGCAAGGTCCAGAAAAGCATCAAGTGAGCTGGAGAGGCAGGGCTCCCTCACTGATGAGCTAGATCTCCTTAATCCGACTGGGCCTCAGTGTTCTTATCTGCAAAATGGAGATACAGTGACTCCCTCCCCAGCTCCTGGTGAGGATTCAGTGAGCTGGTGTGTGCACGGAGCTGATCCAGCGTCCCTTCCTCCGGCTAGGTGGCAGGAGAGGTAAGGGAGGGAGGCATGGGGGGGCCGGCGCTGCCTGGGCGGGAGTCCACAGCTACATCCATCCCCAGAAACCGGAGCTCAGAAAAGATGCAGGGAAGCACTCGTTCCTGGGTCAGTGCGGTGGCAAACCCACGTGTCTACAGGGGCCCAGAGGGCAACTTCCCTGGGTGATGCAGACCCGTAGGGACAACAGGGAAGGGTGTGGTCTGTGGAGAAATGGGGAGAGCAGACCCTTCACAGAACAAGAGACCAAATATTGCCAGGTCTTCTGAGGTTACGAGAGAAGGCAGGTATCTATGTAAGGTCTCTTGGTTGTTTTTTGTTGTTGTTGTTTTAAGATTTTATTTATTTGTTTGACAACAAGGGAGGGAACACAAGCAGGGGGAGTGTGGAGAGGGAGAAGCAGGCTCCCTGCTGAGCAGAGAGCCCGATGCGGGGCTCGATCCCAGGACCCTGAGATCATGACCTGAGCCGAAGGCAGACACCTAATGACTGAGCCACCCAGGCGCCCCAGATCTCTTGATTTTTAAAATTTTGGCACCTACTTCCAAAATCTTAAGAATCCTGTGCAGGTACAATGAAAAACACTGGTGGCCCAGGGCAGCTTCTGAGCGGACTGTGTGCCCCTCACGCACTGAGATGTCCCTGTTCTGTCCCAGCTGTGACAGCAGAGCCTCTGTACTAATAGGATTCAGCAGGCCCCAGCAGGGTGGGCACCCAGGGGCTGTGGCGCGGGCAGACCGGCAAAACAGTGTTGCCAGTCCCTCCCACTCTGGGTCTAGAACAGAGAGTAGACAGGGGTCTTCCAGTTCTCAGCCCCAAGCCCTGACCAGGGGCAAATTCCCCTGCTCAGAAAATTCTTGGCAGCTCCAGGGAACCAGGCCAGCTAGGCCTTTATCAGCTGGGGACAGGGAAGGAGGAGTGAGTTCCCTGTTCCTGGAGGTATTCAAGCCCAGCAGGGTGTTGTTTGTGGGAGATGATGAAGAGAGCTCCGTGGGTCCCATTAAGGTCCTGTGCACCTGTTCCATACAACAATAATAAATGTCGATTAAGTGAGCAGGAGCTTATAGATACCACTTAGAAATTCAGCGGGTGTTAGATTACAGGCCTTGGGTCCTCACTGCCTTTTTAACCCAGGAGGAGCTTGGAGGGGGAAGAGACATGCTCTGTCCCAGAGACAGAGCTGGGCCCGGATGGGCGCGTCTGAGCCCGGACTGGCTGAGCCTCCCGGCTTCGCCAGTCTCTGCTCTGAGTCGCTGGGCCGGCTGACACCTACCTGGTCTTCTCCCCTCCCCCTCTTCCCACGTCTCACTTTCTTGTCTTCTTCCACAAATGTCCTGTCCCTATTGATCACCCAGTAACGGGAGATGGACGGAACTCAGGATGAGAATAGAAACCTCAGAGGGAAGGTTTCTGCTCTGGGTGTGAGTGGAGAGGACAGTGGGTGGGGGCGGGGGGGGGCATCAGAGAGAGGCGCCTTCCCCCCCAACCTGCGTGCCTGGCCCTCCTTCTAGACTCTTCCCCGGGCCTTTCTGCAGGGAGTGTGTGAATTCCTTGTAAATGCTGGGACCCCACTCGAGGCAGAGCAGTTTCACTCCTAGGTATAACTGAGAAAGCGGGGAAGACGGGGGAGTTCTGAACCTGCTACAACACAGGGGAGCCCGGGGGACACGAGGCTGAGTGAGATAAGCCGGACACGTCTCCTTCTGCTCAGATGTGGTGCCTGGAGAAGCCAGGATCAGAGCAACAGAACATAACGTAAAGGCTTGGGGAAGGCGGGGATGCAGAGTTACCGTGGAGCAGGGGCAGAGTTTCGGTTTGGGATGATGCAAATATTCTGGAAGTGGACAGCATGGACACTTGCCCAGTAACGTGAAGGTACTTACTGCCCCTGAACCACCTAAAAGTGGGAAAATGGTAAATTTTATGTTGTGTATATTTTGCCTCAATTAAAAGAAAAAGAAAGAAAATTCTTGATCTCGGAGTCAGGAGTTCAAGCCCCCATGTTGGGTGTAGAGATGACTTAAAAACATAATTACGGGGGCACCTGGGTGGCTCAGTGGGTTAAAGCCTCTGCCTGTGGCTCAGGTCATGATCCCAGGGTCCTGGGATGGAGCCCCGCATCGGGCTCTCTGCTCAGCGGGGAGCCTGCTTCCCACTCCCACCTCTCTCTCTGCCTGCCTCTCTGCCTACCTGTGATCTCTGTCTGTCAAATAAATAAATAAATAAAATCTTTAAAAAAAAAAAACAAAAAAACATAATTACGTAGAAACTTAGGGGAAAAAAAAAAAGAAAACGGAAGAAGGAACAGGTGGGTGGATGGCTTCCATGTCAGACCATCTGGGGCAGATCCCGCCCGAGCTGTGACCTGGGGCAGGTGACACCAGCCTTTCCGGGCCTCCTTTCCCACCTTGGTAAAATGGAGACAGCGGTCATGGGGTATAAGTGAGGGGAACCAGGAAGAGTGTTTGGGGCCGTGGCTGGGCCCCGGGGAGCATCTGGAAGCACCAAGGCCAGCATCGTGCCCGGGAAAGGCCAGGTGGTGGGGGGCATCCCGGAGGCCCTCCCCCCCCGGGCTGGGTGCTTTTCGGAGGGTCACGCGGGCTTTGGGAGCCAGGACCCCCGAAGTACTTGCTGGCTGTCGTGTGTGGTGTGGGTGGTCAGCCTGCCAGTCGGGCCCCAGGTTTAGGCCGTTCTCAAAAGGGGCCTGTGATCCCGAGTATTTGGAGAGTCATCTTTGTGTGCCGGTTTTTTTTTTTTAATTGACGTATTTTAAACGTAAATGACGTAAATTTAAAAAAATTTAAATTTTTTTTAAACTGATGTATACAAATTCTGCTCACTGGGGGCAGGGATTTCGTTAGGGTTGCATCATGTCCCCTTAGCTGGATCTGCTGAGCTATCTGAGCTGTCCTCCTCACCGAAGAGCAGGTGTGCACAATTAAGACAGAGTTGTCCATCTGCTGAGAACTGGGGGGACCCGGGTTCTTGGGGAACTACGTGGGGGCCCCTTGCCCAGGGTGGCTCCCCAGCTCCCCGCCCAGATTTGGTGCCCTCCACCAGTACAGGGGGCAGGAAGGGCTCCTGGTTCGGACGAGTCACACAAGATGTGGGGTGGGATGGGAGTGGACCCCCCGACGGCGCCGGGAGAACCATGCCCCCCTTTCTCTTGCTGAAGGAGAAGGAGTTCCTGAGAGTTTTCTCACTATTGTATTCATTCATTCCACAGATATTTTTAATGCACACTTTTATTCGTGTCCTAAGGCCACCAGAACCAAGTAGCACAAACCAGGTGGGCTTAAAAAAACCGAAATGTATTGCCTTACAGCTCTGGAGGCGTGGAGTCTGAAATCAAGGGGTGGGCAGGGCCACACGCACTCTGAAATGTGTAGAGGAGAACCAGTCCATGCTTCCCTCCCAGCTTCGGAGGCAGCCAGCGACCACTGGCCCTGCTGGCTGTCCCTGCGTCCCTCTGGTCCCAGCCTCTGTCTCCTCCCTGCTGCCTGTCCCAGCCTGGCGTGCTCACTGGAGCTCTTCTTGGAAGGACGACAGCCCCGTTGGATTAGGGTCACCCTACTCCACTTTACCTTGTGTCTTAGTCATATCTGCAAAGACCCGACTTGCGTATAATTTCATGCAGCAGGAGTTAGAACCTCATGAAGGGCGAGTGGGAACAGGTAGGGGAGAGACATTGCCCACAGGAGTATAGCAGGTGCAAAGGCCCTGCTTTCGCACGCATGGTGCCTTCTAAGAACTTCGTGTGACATGGCTAGAGTGTGTGAGTGCCCTAGAGAGCAGAGGGGACGTGGCTGGATCCTGCTGGCCCCGCAGCCGTGGGAGGGCGTTGGTTTTATTCTAAGTTCCTTGAGAGCTCTTGCAGGATGCTAGGAAGTGACGTCATCTGATTCCTGATGAGTTGAGTTGGGAAGGGACAGAGGAGTGGCAGGGAAACTAGGTGGGTTCTTCCAAGGCTGACACTGGCCCCTACGGGTCCCAGCATTGGAGGAGGGAGCTGGGGGCCGTCTAGGGATGGGGGAGCTTTGGCAGTTGCTACCCATGTGCCTGGTGGGGGCGGGGCACAGGAAGCTTCCAGGGCACTCCCAGGATTCTGGCGTGAGACCCTGGATAGATGGAGATTTTTACCTGGTCACATGTGGACAGCTGGGAGGGAAGTTTCCAGAGGAAGTCGATTTTACATTTCCACATTTTATTTTTTATTTTGTCGTACAGTAAAAATCATAAAAAACTTCTGGGGCACAGTTCTATGAATTTTTACACCTTACAGATTCAGGAGCCTGCCACGACCATGTGGTGGCAGGACACTTCCATGTGCCCATGAAACTGCCTCTGGCTCCCCCATTGTAGCTGCCCCACCCCCAGTAAACACAGATGTGCTCTCTGTCCGGACAGCTGTCTTTCTGAAAATGTCCTATAGGTGCGGTCATGCGGGGTGTGGGTGGCCTTTTTCTCTCAGCACAGTGCCTTTGAGGAACTGGCTTTTTTGTTGCTGGGTGGCGTCCCACTGTGCCGGGTGGCGTCCCACTATGTGCCAGGTGGCATTCCACCGTGTGCTGTGTGATGTCCCACCGTGTGCTGTGTGATGTCCCACCGTGTGCTGTGTGATGTCCCACCGTGTGCTGTGTGATGTCCCACCGTGTGCTGTGTGATGTCCCACCGTGTGCTGTGTGATGTCCCACCATGTGCTGTGTGATGTCCCACCGTGTGCTGTGTGATGTCCCACTGTGTGCTGTCCGTGCTCATTCCTGTGCTCATTCAGCCGTTCTGGGGTATTTCAACTGCTTCCGGTTTGAAGCGATCCTGAGTAAAGCTGCCGGCCATGAACATTCATGCAAAGGTTTCTGGGTGAACATAGTCTTCACTTCCCCTGAGTAAATGCCCAGGCGTGGGATCGCGGTGCCTGTGATGAGTGTATGTTGGACTTTATAAGACACCGCTGCCCGGTTTTCTAGAGGGCTGCGTACAGGGAGGGGGGAGCTCCGCTCGGGACCTGGGGCTCTGGGCTGCTCTGGAGTGCAGCCCAGAATGAGCCGGGGGGCCTCTGGGGCTTCGAGAGATCCCGACTCCATGGGAGCCTTCGAGAACCCCGAGCGGGGAGACGGGAAGAGCGTCCGGCTGGGATGGAGCCCAGAGAGGCTGGATGGTGAAGGCCGGACACCCAGCACGAACAGCCAGGAGGGGAGAGCAGCCAGAGGGACAGAGCCCGAAGCCAAGCAGGAGTGCGTCCCATGCCGCTGGGGGGTCCAGATGGAGGAGGGCAAGGTGGGTGCGGGCATTCGGCAACAGGGACATCAAAGGTGACGTCCCCGGGAGCAGATGGGGTGGATGAAGTCAGGGGACAGAAGCTGTCTTGGGGTGGGTTCCAGAGTGAATGCCACGAAGTGAAAGAAATTGAACGAGGGGTAAAAACGGTGCCCTTAAGGCCTTTAAGAAGTGTGGTCCTGAAAGGGAACCTGTGGGGAGACTCGGGGAAGGGAGAGTCCTCCCTGCGAATGGGGGAGGGGCCCCAGCGTGGGAAGAGCTGGAAAGGGTTGGAGGGGCTGTCAGGTGGGGGGGGTGAGGGGACGGAGGGGGACCTTGCACCACATGTAAGGGGGAAAGTCACACATACGCCACCGATAGATGCAATATTTGGGTCAGAAACCTGACTTCTAATACCTCTGGCAACCAAGGATGGCAATGCCCCTCCCCCCCCCCCGTCCCACCCCCC
This sequence comes from Mellivora capensis, assembly GCA_004024625.1. Lineage (NCBI taxonomy): Eukaryota > Metazoa > Chordata > Mammalia > Carnivora > Mustelidae > Mellivora > Mellivora capensis. The sequence goes on from PISX010012783.1 coordinate 56,281, forward strand.
AAAGAGGTCTCTCTGTGGTGACCAGGCTCTTGGAGCCCGGGGAAGCCTACATTTGCATCTGACTCTTTCCTCTGCGAGGTTCTGGCCCAAGGCAAGTCGCCCCTGCTCGGATCCCGCTGTTGGAGGCCCCCAGCACCTGCAGGTGAGCAAGAAGTAGGCGCCCTTGTTATACAGGAGTCTTGTTTAAACTCACTCCAGGTGTGCGGCCCTCACTGGGGGTGGGGGGATCCTCTGGGTCTCACCTCCCCTCCAGTGCGGTCCCCACAGCCTGGCGGCACCCCGCGGACGAACCCCAGGCCCCAGCAGGCTCTGCGCCCAGCCCCCAGCTGTGTGACCCGTGAGACTTGGAGGCGTGAGCCTGGAGCAAGCAGGTGGGGCCGTGGAGGGGCGATGAGAGCCAGGGTGGGTGGGGGGGGGACAGATCGGTCAGAGTCTGTTCTCAGGCCTTGGCCTTCTCAGCAGAGTGAGCAGGGTGGGGGCGGAGGGGTCATCCCGAAGACTCACTGCATGTCGCCCCGTGTCAAGCAGGGCTCGAGTCACAGCTGCTCCCTTCCCTGTACCCCTGCCACACCCCCCACGCACGGGGTGTGTTCCTGCCCCCCAACAGGCAGAAGTCCGCTTGCCCAAGCACCCGTCGCTGAACTCCTCACCCCTGAAACATGGCACACCTGCTGCTCACAGACTCCCAGGCTCTGGGCCGTAGGACGCCCTGACGCCTCAGTGGGAACCCTGGGTCTCCGAGAGGCCTTGGCTCGGCTGTCTGGGACTTGGGGAGCCTTGGGGCTTCCCCCTCATTCAGAGTTGCCCATTCTGAGCTTGGGATCCTGGAGGCCTCTTTCCACTCTTCGGGGCCATGCCCTCCCTCTAGATTCCTACCCAGCCCTATGCACCCCTACGCACCCCACTCCCCGCCTGAGCAGGTGCCTTCCATGGACTCCTGTCACCCCTCTGCCCCCCAGAGAGCGACACCACCAGCGCCAGGATTTCATCTGGGAAGATGTCTGGCTTCTCTGTACAGTCTTGCCCCTTCCGTGCAGAGGGTTTTTTTCCCAAACAAGTCCAGCTGGGTCCCTTCCCCTTCGTGGCTTCCCACCGCCCCTATCAAGCCTGGGCCCTGCAGCTCTGCTCCCACGGCCCACAGGCTTTGACCCCCTCCTTCGGCAGCCTGAGCTCTGGGTCCTCGCAGACCTGGGGCCCTGATGCTGGGTTCCTCTGACTTGCTGTTCCTTCTGCCTGGACCACGACCCAGCCATCCCCGCCCTCCTGTCTGGCCGGTTCCTCCTCCCTCAGGCTTGGCTCAGGCGGCCCCTCCCTGGGGCTCCCGAAGGCTGCAGACCTGGGCAGCCACCCCTCTGTGCCCCGCCCCGGCCTTCATGGAGTGTGGCAGTCCCACGGCCCGGCCACAGTTTCGGCGGCCACGTGCGGACACATCTGAACCCCCGCCCCGCGCCAGGCACTGAGCTGCGTGGGGTCTGGCTCGTCACCCCGTGAGGCTGGGACCAGCTGGGCATGTTGTACATTTCTTGAATCCTCTCACTCATTCATCCATGGGCAAACACGCTCTCCATCAGCAGCTCCCCGCAGAGCAGAAGGGAGCGGCGTGTTAGCAGCTCGGAGGCAGGGAGGCAAAGCTGGCTGGGCTTGCTACCGCCCACCCTGTTGCTGCTCCCTTCCATCCTCCGCACCCAGCAGCCCCGACCACCCCATCACCCGGGCCTGGCCCCCTCCCTTCACAGTGGAAGCACACCGATCTGGCTTTAGTAATCAGCCTGGCCAGGCTGCGGGGCGGGGTGGCCTTTCCAGGCCCTCCCTGGCCATACCCACTGTGTCGTCCACAAGCCACACACTCGGGCCCACCATTTCCCCTCCACAAGCCTCTCCCGGTGGCTGGGAGGCTGCCTCTGGCTCTATAATGGGTAATAGGATTTATCAATAGTCTGGAGGAGGTGATGTACGTTAAAGCACTTAATATAAAAGGACTTCGCACAGAAGCCCAAATTTGATTTGGCCGATGAACTCAATTGCCGGCCTGACCGCGTTCCAGGAGGAGCGGCAGCCGGCATTCACCCACATTACCCCAGGAAGCCAGAGCCCTCCCTGCCCCTCTGCCTTGAGGGTCCCGCCTTCTGTGGTCCCCTGCACCCAGGAGCCCTCCTCCCTCCCGTCCAGACCCAGCCCTGCCCCCTGACGCTCATTCACTGGAAAAGTCCAGCATTTTACTGGGTTCCCCTTCCCACTGTCCCTGCTGTGCCCTTCTGGTCCCTCGTCACCTCTTGCTCCAGCTGAAGCTGTAAGCTTTCCTCCCACCATTGCTTCTGGAACGGCTGCCCATCCCTCCACACCGGTGTGCCCCAGCCAAGCACAGTCTCTCCCTTCATCTTCCCCCACAAAAAGGTCTATGGCCCCCAGGCCATGGTGTTCCCTTTGTGGGGAGAAAGGACACTTCAAAGGATGACCTTTGGCCAGCAGCACCCTGAGACCCAGCCATTTCCATGGCACCTGCTGGCTGGGAGGGGATACCCCTGCCTGCCCCCGACACTTCCAGGGAGCCCCAGCCCCCTCCCAAGGCCACATCCTCCCTCCTTGGCTTGCAGAGCCCAGCCCTGAAGCCCTGAGCCCCTGAGTGCCCCTGGGGCTGTCACCTTCTCCCTGGTCCTGCACAGCATGTGTCTACCCTCTTGTGCCAACACGTCTGGGCCAGCACAGGCTTGGGGCGAGCTTCCCTCTAAACCCTGCAGCCCACTGACATGTCTCCCAGAAAACAGAACCGTCTTTACCCGAAGGCACAGGCTCTATCTGGCAGAGAAATGGGCAGACACCACGATTGCTTCAAAATAGTCGCTTGTCCCCAACAGCTCCAGGCTTCGGGTGTCGGGAACACGCAAGTCCTCTCTGTTCGCCCTGCGTGTAATAACACACGGAGCAGCAGCCAACTGGGGGGACGCCAGGGAGAGCGGACACGGCCGAGAACCACCAGGGCCCTGGGCTCTCCCCTGAGCCCCCCACTGTGTGCCCCATGGCCAAGGGGTCCTTGC
>PISX010012784.1:0-59336 GCA_004024625.1 Mellivora capensis
GATCATGACCTGAGCTGAAGGCAGAGGCTTTAACCCACTGAGCCACCCAGGTGCCCCCCCCCCCGCATTCCTCCACTTCTTAATCTGAAATAATCATTCCTGGAATTATAAAACCTGGATGAAGTAAGAACTCCGTTTTCCTTTTTTAAAAAAGCTGGGGAATGGGTACTCAATGTTTTGCTGTTTTTAATAGCATTTCTGAGTTTTCATTATAAATCTTTACCACCCCCTTTTCACCACCGGACATAAATTCTCCCAACTTTATTTTGACTGTACCTTTGGATGTGTTTATCCACTCAGTCTTTCTTACCTTACTCACCCCTGGAATGGGAGAAAGGCATTTGAATTCACTTCAAAGAGCAAAGCTTTCACCTGTGCTCTCCTATCACTGTCTGCTTCCCAGCAACTTTCTTCTGTATTTTAATTTTTCCCCCCCAGAGCCTTCAAATAGGCTAAATCATTTGGGGAAGGGGAAGGAAAAGAAAGAGGGGAGGAACTCCCTCACACCAATTTCCGCTCCAAATTTTTCCATTTGCTTTTCTCTTCCATGTTTAAATGGTTGTTTTTCCTCAATGTGTCTATTTATGCATTTCCTATTAACACTCCATGCACTGAAGCCTGGCTTCTGCCCAGACCATCCATTCTACTGCTCACTGAGGTTGCCATGGACTTTGGGTTGCCAAACTCAGCCTCTCCTCCGGTGCTTGATCCCTGCCCAGTCTACATGGTCAGCCATCTCCTCTCCAAACTCCTCCTTTGCCTCATCAGCTGCGACTTCCTCTCTCCCCGCAGCCTTTTTTTTTTTTAACCTCTGTGACTTGTTTTCAGTCTTAGCTGTTTCTTCTGTCTTTATCCTGCTCAAAAAAGTGGCTATTCACTTGAGCTCTGTATTTGATCTTCTCTTTTTACTCTTCGCACCCTCTTGGGCAGTCATCCACTTTCCTTGATTAAACTGTGCATATGACTCCCAAAACCAGAGCTTCTGTCCAAATTTCTCCTGAGCTCTAGACTCGCAGCTCCATCTGGATGGACCAGGCACTCCAAACTTGGTATGTTCCCAACCCTTTACTGATTTATATCTGGTGTCAGCTAGAATCAAGACTTCTGTCTTTCAAAACAAACAATTCATGCACTTTTGTTTAAACTAAATATTTTAAATATTGAAATATTTAATGTTTTGTTGGAAGAAGTAAGAAGAAAAGGAATTAGGGAGGGTGACAGTTTTAGATATTTTAGTTTGCAGACTAAATACAAACTTAGGGAAAGAGGAAACAAAAATACAGTTTTTTGAAAGAAATTTGCATAGGGTATTTTTAAAAGTTATCACAGGAAACAAAGAACTTTATTGCAATTCCTTATACTTATGTCTTAGTGTAGTATTTTTATTTCAAAAATATTTGCCTTTGGGGAGCCTGGGTGGCTCAGTCAGTTAAGCATCTGACTCGATCTCAGCTCAGGTCTTGATCTCAGGGTCGTGAGTTCAAGCCCTGCATTGGGCTCCATGCTGGGTATAGCGGAGCCTACTTAAATAAGAAAAAAAAAAAATTGCCTTTGACTTTAATATATGGGGGATGGGACCTCATAGTATTTTCAAGGCATAAGGTCATCTGATCATAGTTGATGAGAGTTCTAAAAATTCATTGTTGTATTCTGATTTTGTTGGTTTCTGGGTAAGTTTGGGAGAAAATTACTTCTACTTGGGTACATGGTTGATCAGCCAAGCTCTAGGTGATATCCCATGGGAGGTAGCTCTGTGTAAATGCAACTTCTACTTGCTCTGGTAACCTTCTACTGGATCTTAATACATGTAGGTTTCCATGTGGCCACCTCCCTTTCCTGCCTCTGTGACCAATGCCCTTCAACTGCTTCTGCCACATTGTTTCTGGCTGTAGAAATAGAGCCAAATAGTCTTCTTTGGGCGGAATGAATGCTTTCATCCTTAAGCAGAAATGGAGAATGAGAGCGGGTTATGGGTGGAAGGATGTGTATACAAAGGATGTAACGTGTGAAATGCCCTTTTTGAAAAGGTTTTCTTGCTAGCTCATAGAAGTTCAGTTTTTGTTCAGCCTGACTTCATTTTCTAAAGACACTCACTAGTCCCAAGACATGTTTAAGAGTAAGAGATGCGGGAATCGTCTTACTTTAGAAACTGGATTGTGCTACTAACCTAAAATACTTCCAAGTTGGGAGGAGGAATATAAAGTTATTTGTCTTCACAGAGATTGCTTTTAAGAATACATTAGAAGTCAGGTTCGGTCAAAGTGGATTGTTTAGAAGTAAAAGTGTGCAGGTGGCACGTGCGCGCCTGCGTGTGTGTGTGTGTGTGTGTGTGTGTGTATTTAAACAGCAACATCTTACCTAGCTGCAGATTTTAACTATGTTTCTGGAGGTGTTCTGTTAGCGAATGTAACTGTAGATGTAACGAATGCATTTTACGTGCAGTAATGGAATTTAAATTACTTTGTGAGGCTAAGTAAAACCGTTAATCTGTTTTTGCCTTAGTTTCCTAACCTGTGGTTTGGGGGAGGAATACTGCAAAGAATATTTTTCAAAAAAATGAAATCGTTCAAAATGCAAAGTAATGTACTAAGAACTGGATTAAGTCATTTAACTTCATTAAGCTGAAAACTTGTAAGCTGGGCTGGCCTTGGAAGAAGTTGCGAGCAAGACAGTATGTCTTTGTTGCTTCTTACCCTTGCGGTCCCTGTAACATTCTATTACCTCTTATTTCAGATATGCAGCTCTTCTTCAAAGCTTGCTCTAAGGGAAAGAAAGTAGCATGATTGATGTTTGCTTTGTCAGACTTTATATTAGATGTTATACATGTATTCTCATTTGGGTCACTAAGATGACTGTCAAACTTGGGAAGTTCTTTTTCCCCAGCTTCAAACTCCAGTTACTCAAACTGCCTAGTCATGATCATTAGGAGACTGATTTACATTAGATAATGATAGACACAAATACCTATGTACCTACCTACTTACGGAGATGAATAATCCTGTTTCATATAGAGAAACAGTATGCTTGTAGTGGTAAAGAGTGTGGCTTTTGAAGCCAGACTATTAAGGAAAGCAAGGCTCAAGAGATTGCCACCTGCCCAAGGTCACATATTATTGGTGACATATCTATAAAAGGATTTGCTCTTGAGTGTGACTGACTCCAGAGCCCATCCTTTGAACCACTTTTAGCTCTCTACCCTGTTTTTCTATCTGTTCTATTACTGCATAAAAGAGTGAAATATTTTCTGCAATCCTGTATTTTGTGTTATACATATCACATATTTTATACAAAGCAAATAATTTTCACTTTTATTGAGTCTAAAGTGTATTTGATGATAAATGAAGAAGCTCTGTAATTTGAATTTGGTGATATGGTAATGCTAGATTTAATTTTAAACTGAAGCCTGAAGGACTAGTAGAATCAGAGAAAACCTTGTTTTTGCTTGGATGTCATTGTTTACCTTGAACATGAAAAATAGAGTGAGTAGCTAGAAAGCTTAGAGGAATAAAAAATAATAACCATCATGCTGCCCTGGAAATAAAAGGAAATGATAAAGCATACACCTACCAGCTCCATGATCAGTGATTTTAGCTATTGGCCAGACATTTAATTTAGTGTAAAAAATGGTGTGTGATGATGCTTTAAAATGTGTATCTGCAGACAGTTTTCTCACCATTATTTATTTTGCTATGCTGACAACTGGCCACTTTAATTTGTACTGGTAATACAACTCAAAATAATCTCATGAGCATACACAGATACCGTGCCACCACCAACCCCCCTGCCTCCAACATGTAGGTTTGGCCCATAAACAAAACTTCATTATACTGAAACTGATCTATGGTAGCGGTTTGCTTGAACAAGCATTTAGAAGAGGAAAGAGATCCTTTCCTCTTAAAAGGTATATTAAGTCTTCCTGCCCGCACCCCCTCCCCACTGCCCCCAGCCCTTCGACTGTCCATCACTGGGGTGGTTTGGAGGTGGAGAAATAACCCCAAGCCAAGTGAGTTCAAGATCATAAAAGCTATGAAGAATTGCAGTTCTCTGAAACTTCACTGTATTAAAAATAGCATCCTTATTCTGTTACCTTCATCTCTGTCCTAGTTCTTCGCTGAAGGATGCCATAATTTCTTTAGTATTTGTAGTTTAGGAGAATGTGGACCAGTACATCTTTCTTTTTTCTCTTACTTTCTGTACTTGGGTTATCAGTGACAGGAAAGTTAAAAATCCGTGAGTAGAGTACAAAAACATTAAAGGAAAGCTCTTGAAAAGATAACTCTGCCACATTTATTAAGCAATAGTACAGTCATTAATGTTGAGTTAATCTTCTTTCTGGCAGGCCCGAGTAGTATTTCTTTTTTCCTCTTGTTTTTAATAACAAAAAGGTAGGTTCCCTGAAAACAATGAAACCTCTCAATGGTTATAATTGATACAGAGGATTCTCAGACCTCTGGGACCACAGAGGCAAAAGTTTCTGCTTTTGAGACTGCTTTCTCTGCCTTTTTCATCCCTCGCTAGTTTTTGTTATTGTGATTGAAACCTCTGATTTCAAGAAATGGAATCCTATAGAGCCTTGATTAGGAAATGACCACAGTAAAATGGCAATTTTCTCATGTTTTTCTGAGTAGCACAGTTTAACTCATGGTGCATATAGACCACTCTCGAGAGCTCACTCCCATTTGCTACTTGAGGGCAATTTTCTCTCCCGTTCTCCTAGACGGGGTGATTAACATTGTTGGCTGATGTTAGTAGAAAGTACTTATCTTTTAACTTAGCTGGTTAAGGACTTCTAACTGGTTTCTTCTGGGTTTCCATCTGTGCAACTAAATGTTCATCTCTCTCCCATCTTGTGCATATCTGCTCATCCTGCCCCCACTCCATATTTCAGAGTGCTCTGTCGGTGGCATGGTACTGTGTAGACATCAAGCTGCTTGAACAAGAGAAACTTTTTTAATAGGCAATTTTTGTAGGTCTGATCTGACATGAAATTAGTCAACTGGGATAAAATTCTTGGCTTAAAAATATCTTTATTAGGTAGGAAATCTTTCTATTGAGCAACGAGTGGTTTTTCTTGAAGATTAATAACTAAATAACAAGCTAGTGTGTGTAATGATAGAAATCTCCCTCTTTTGGGGTGATATGTAATGCCAGGTTTGTCAAGTGGCCATGCTCTGGGTCTCTTCCCATCATGCACATGTGCCTGACTGTTTCACTGGGAGATTGGCCCCTGGTTTCTCCCAGGACAAAGCAGTTCTTCCCGTGAACCCAAAGATCCAGCTACTACAGGCAGAGCCCTCTACTGAGCACTGGGCATTGACCCGAAACATGGAATCCAGTCTTTATGAAGCTCTTGTTAAAAGAGCAACAGGGAATTTAAGTCATACTGCAACTGAGACGGTCAGGTAATAAAGGGAGCAAGAGGAGTAGAAGCTAGCAAGGGAAGATAAGACCTGACTTTGACTGTGTTCCCTAGACCCTGACTGGTAGGTCCCAACCTTTCCCTTCTCTGACTGGTCTAAACTTCGTCTCCACCATCTCTGACCCCCTTTGAAAAAAAAAAAAAAAAGAAGTTTTCCTTTTCAAGCAGTGTCATCACTATAGATGTGAACCTTATTCTGAGTTGGCAGGATGGCCGCGTGGTTAAGGCGTCATACACTGGAGCCAGCCTTCCTGGATTTGAGTTCCGGATCTATAGTTACTGCAACAGTGATTTGGGGTAGAGGATTCCAGATCTTTGTGCTTCACTTGCTTCTTCTGTAAATAATCCTTGGAGGCCTTGTGAAGAGATTTAAGTGAGTTAGTATTTATAAAGCGCTAAAACAATACCAGTCATGTGATAAGCCCTTTTTAAGTGTTTGCTATGATGATGATGATGGTGGTGGTGACTTAAAATATGATCCTGACTGATGTGTAAACCACTCTCTTCTTTCTTGTCCTATGGAATACAGCATCCATTCACTCACACAACAAATATTTGTTAAGAGCATAATATGTGCTAAGTGTAGTATTTTATCTTGTCTCATCCCCAGTAGGCTCCAGACTATAAGGAAAACCAAAACTAAGTCTTATAATCTAGCAGTCTGAATGTCTGCCTCAGTACTTTGTTTGAAATATAAGAGTGTAAATGGCTTTTATTCACAGTCTTTGAAAAAGGCTAGTGCATAACTTTAGCTTGGGTTATGTTGCCCTGGAAGTCTGGGTACTCTCTCTAAGTGGTAGGGTTAGATTCCTTTGATGCTAAAAGGGAGCTGCAGCTCACCCGTAGCCTCAGGCAGCAGAACCTCCCTTGCCCCTGCAGTAACTCTGCTCCTGAGACTCATTCCTGGGAAGGTTAAGGCCCATTTGACCAGAAAAGGAAGGACCTAATTTCCCTGGGGGGGGGGGGGGGGCACAGGACCAGTGGAGGGACCCTACCTCATTCCCTTTCTACATCATCTTGTGCCACATACCACGTGTGTTCAGTGATTCCAGACAACATTGCTTACTGAGATTTTACCCAGACTTTTAAAGTCTTTTTTGTCTGTGTAAAGGTATACTTATTTGGGGAAGAAAAGAGCCTACTACTAATTCTTCTCCCAGAACCAAGTGGACTAATTTATACTATGCTGGGGGAGATGGGAAGGTATTAAAACTTAAAAAAACGGGGGGGGGGAGTTATAGAAAACTGCAGGAGGAGATTTTCAAAAGACAAATGTTGCTTCTTCCCAGGGTTGTTTCAGTCTGATCCTGTCCTTAATACATGAATCCTAAAAGTTCTTGAAGAATGGGGCAGTAAGAACCACCCTTAGGTTATATGTTGAAATTGATTTCCTCACCAATCTATCTCATAAAAGTTGAGATATGGTCCTGGATGCTTAAAAAAGTGAAGCAGAATGATATTAAGGTATGTGTTAGAAAAGAACAAAGAAGGCCTCATTAGGCATGAGGGACTGAGTAGTCCCATGGCTGTAATTCCAGGTGTTGTGACAGGCACGAGCCAGAAGCATATATATTGACACCACTGTCTATGTGGTTTTCCTTGAAAATGATAACAGGCACCCCTTTTTTTTTTTTTTTTGCCTTGTGCACTCCTTTGGTGTGCATATAGCTTATATTCAGGTCTATAGGTTTATAGACCCCTTCTCAGAATAAATTTTCAAATGCATAAAATAAAATACATAGAATTACAAGAGAAACCAGTCATACTGAATACATTTATCAAAATATTTAAAAAATTATGATGCCCTATCTGTGTGCTTTTTCATGTTCTATTTAAATATATTGAATGATATGATTTAACAGTGGGTCTAAAAACTACCATGATTTCAAACTAGTGTTGAAAATAAAATGTTTTTTAAGATATATGGGTGACCAAGTCACAGGAACTGCTAGTATGATGGTATTTTTTGTTTGTTTGTTTTGTTTTGTTTTTCTTTTCTTCATAATAAAAAGATGCTCAGGCATAGGTTAGCAAAAATAAAGATGTATTTTTTTCCTTCCAGTTTGCAGACACTCCTGAATTCTTTCTGTGGACCCCTGGTTCCATGAATCCCAGGTTCAGAGCTGCGTTGCTATAGCACTGAAGGCTGTACCTACCGCCAGAGTGGGAATGTTAGGTTAGATATATGACAACAGTGGAAAATTCTACGTTGTTGACGTGCTGTATGATGATGGAAACTTTCTTTCCATTTTTAATTTTTTTTTTAAATTCAAAGGTATACAATTTTGTAGTAAGATCTTCTTCAAACTTCTAGGACCCTTTCATTTTCCATAATAGCACCTTGATTTCTCTAAAAAATCATAGTACCATAGGATCTTTTTGGTTTAACCTTTGAAGATTTGATGGCATAATAAGAGATAATTTAGGATTATGTTTTTCTATTCTGATATATGTGTTTATACCTCAGTATAGGAGTTAAAATAAAATGCATTTCCTTACTTTTCACAAAGTTAAGCAAGCTAATCATGTGTTTCTGATTGTACTTCTCTTATTTAGTCTAAAATGCTTAGGACCATGGGAATAAACATTTGAATGAGCAAAGTGGTTGGGTAATAATGCAAAGGAATATGGCATATGCTTTTCTGTAGTGTTCTTGATATTCTTTGCATTAGGTTATGGACATTATAGTTTCCTATTCTTGTTCTAACCTATGGAATATGCTCAAAGTTTGAGTTCTGAGTTTTGGTAATTACTCTTCACTTACATATATTTATCTAAATATATTTTTATGTTTAATTGCTTAGCTCATTTAGAAATAAATGTTTGGAAGTAATATGCCTAGAACCTATGGATTTTATTTTGTTGTCATTTTTAAGATCTTCAGTCCTCATGCTTCCCAACATCCAGACTTATTTTTCCCAGTGTATTTTATTTCCAGTTGCTAAATGCAATGAGCACAGTCAGACATAGTCAAAAGAAAAAGGCCTGTGAGTTATGGGTGATTGCTTTTATATATTAACAGTGCCTATGGAGGGTCTCATTAACACACACAGCATGGGGACTGTTCGCAGCTACCACACAGAGCTCAAAAACCCACTGCAAAGCTGACTTGATTGTTTATGTCTCAGTATTTTTATTTGGAGCTTTAAAGGATGCTAACAAAACTTCTTGGGGCAGGTGCAATGCCATATGGCACAGGGACTGGACCACTGCCATAGCTTTAGAGATTTACCAAAGCTTCTCCTTCTAGTGGGAGTGATGTGAATCCTTGGACTGCTTCCATTTAGTGATGACATTCACGTACGGATCGGCAATAAACTACTTAAAAACAAAACACAACAGCAACCGTTTAGAGAGAGACTTCTTGTTTTAATGTATAGTTACCGATAGGGCCTGAAAGAGAGCATCTTTATTAACAGTGTCTTTATTGGATTCAAAACTTTTGTGCATTTATTGACTTGTCCAACTTTCATACAATACTACTGTGGGGTAATTTGGGGATGGGGTGGCGCATATAAATGAAGTGGTTTTCTATGTTCTAACCAAATACTCCGAAACTCAGATGTTATGTCTTCCTGTCCCTTTCTCACACACACGCATTTTCACATCTATGGAGAGTTCTGAAGGCTGATATGGCCATTGAGTAAGTGGTGTCTGGGGCTGCTGGAGGTAACACCGGAAGTCCCACCACTGATTGAGGTTTACCATTAGCACAACCACCTAACTCACTGTGGGGGGTTTTCTATGCCAACCTTGAAGCAGAGTGGAAGGGACTGCCTTTGTGGTACCACTTGCTACAGTGCTCCTTATGGTCTCTGTAGCAGTGCTGAGACCAGAAGCTTGAGAAGGAGAAGTCAAGTCAGGGGAACTTTTTCAATGTCTGAGAGACCGAATGGAGTATGTCCTTATTTAATAGAATATGGAGAAATTCAATATTTGTACGTATGTCATTGACTTCAAATTATCATTATGTATGTACTGGAATACTCTCCATAATATGTAACATAGTTTTTGTAAAGAAGGAGGCTGACATTTTATATGAAAATTGGTACTGCAAATAATTTAAAATAAAGATTAAAGAATGTGGAAGAACATTTACTTATTGACTGAATTTTCACTTTTGTTTCCCCTATTTCTCTTTGATTCCTAAGGCAGAATCTTAATTTCTCTCAATAAGACTCCCAGAATATTCTTTGATTCTTCATGGCTGGTCATACACCTGTAATAAGTACTGAATCATAATATTAAAAAATGTCTTTCATTGAATATAAAATATAATTACTATTTATGGGCACTTTCTATTTTCATAAATGAGCTACATGCTTTGTATTTCCTTTGTTTTTGCAACAATGGTGCAAACTAGGTGCTACCATTTCCATTTTATAAATGCCAAAAATGAGAGAAATTAAGTAACTTCCTTACGTTCCTTAAGTGGCAGAACTGGCTTTAAAAAGCCATTCTCAGTAGAACTCCAGAGTCCATGTTCTTTTCTGTCTACCTAATTCTGTCTCTTATTTCATGGCAAATACTTCCTAGGGATTTGTGATTTCTTGACTTGGGCACTTTGCCCTTTCGAATGAAAAGGACCATAGATAGGATCTCTATAAAAGTCCTATGCAAGGAACTGCTCTTTTAACAACAACAAAATCTTATAAATGAGAGGTCATGCTAATGGACAGTGTCGCTGTCTAGGAAAGTGCCAACACAACTTCTGACTGTAAGTCTGAGAATATAGCTTGTGCTTGTCCCAGTTAAGCTGTGAATGCATATGCAGTCATTTCTCTTTATAACTCTCTGTGGACAGAGTTTGCAATATCAGATGTGAGATGATGGAAGTGACTCCCAGGAAAATGAAGCCAAGGAAGCTGTGGCCTAAAATATAAACTCTTTTTTAAAAACTTGTTTCCTTACTGAGCTTGCCAATTTCCATAATTAGTCAGAGGCAATTAAGTACTTTAATTAGGTTGATCTTTATGGAATTTCCAGCATATTTTTGTTTTATAATCAGAACTAAATTTGAGTATATGACTAATATCCCTTATAAAGACTGACGTTAACATGCATCAAAATGGTTTACTTCCCTTCCAGGAGAGAGATATTTTGTTGGCATAATTTTAATGTGCATTTCATAAAAACACAGTGTTCATACATTATTACTTATTTGAAATACCATGACATCCATCTGTAGGCAGCATGGGGTTAAGCAGAATATAATGGCTTTTCTTCATTTTTTGGTTTAGAAGCAGCCACAGAGTAAACATTTAAGATGCATTTATAAATAATACGTCTTAGCATTTCGTATAAATGATACTTTACATTTTTGGTAGAAAATAATTGTTAATATAAAAGTTTATGTAATCTTCCAAGGGACCAATTTAACAGAAAGCTGCCAACCTGTGTTATAAGATTTAGCATTCAAATCGTAGTACAAATTAAGTTTGATTTGATTAGTGAATTGCTGACTTCCAAATTTCAATTTACATAAGCACTTGACAGAATCCAAACTACTCAGAAACTAGCCTGAGTCTCTTACTTTCTTGTGCATGCCTCTGCTTCGAGGTCCGTTGGATATATAACGAAGATCGTTTTTTTTCTTTCTTATTTGCAACTAATTCCATTCCTGAAACTAGGACTGGCCTAGATTCATACCACACTCTTACCTTTACTCTCCACCCGAGAGCTTTTTTCTTTGAGGAACATGATTGATTTTCTTTATTTTCTTGACCCTTAATTTCCTTAAATTTTTTTATCCCGGGGAATGCTTTATGCTCTATGGGCTAATTCTCATTTTTCAAACTTACTGACTTCCTTTTTTTCTTTTCAGTTGGTAAATAAACTGACAAACTCTATCTTGGACTCAAGCTGAATTTTTGAAAGACTCTGAGGATTCTGTTGAGTGGAATGCATTACAGAGTTTGGGGGCACTGAGCTCAGTAGTGCCCTGCCTCCCCAGTAACTGACTCCTGTTGGGGCTTTGGTACATCCTCTAACTTCCTTAGATCTAACAGGATCAGAGAAGTGGTAAATACCTGGTGGTAGTAGAGACTAGAAAGCAAACAACGGGTTTAGTTCCATTAGTGCTCTTGGCTTGGCAGCTGGGAGTTCTGCCCCAGAGTTCCGTTGAGCATGCTAAGCAATTGAGTCCTGAAAACATGACAGTAACGGGCACTTAAAGAATTGACTTTACTGAGAATGGGATGTGGGGGGAAAAAAGATTCTACATTTTATATATCAGTTGCACACTCATTCCCACTTTTGCGACTTGAGATAAAAAAAAGTTCAAAAATCTCTTTTTAAAAAAGAGACAAAAAACACCCCAAACCAGACTCCTAAATAGAGAGGGGAAAGGACAAACTGGTGATTACTGGAGGGGAGGTAGGTGGGGCACTGGTGAATAGGTGAAGGGGATTTGGATGCACTTATTGTGATCAGCGCTGAGTCATGTGTAGAACCGTTGAATCACTGTATCATACACCTGAAACCGAGATAACACTGTATGTTAATTACACTGGAATTTAAAAAAACAAAACAAAAAACCTTAAACCTACAACAACCATATGACCCATATATTCCACTTCTAGTTATTAACTAAAGTGAAGTAAAAAGATGTCCACATAAGACACATCTTTAAATGCCTTTTATTTATTTTTATGCTTATTTCTTTTGTTGGAGTAAGAAATAATTGTGTATATTGAAATGTTTATTCTTAGGGCTTTTGAATCCAAAAGGTTTTATTCAATATTCCTTCTCTTTGTAAGCAAGGTTTGAACATATCTGGAGTGACAGATTTGCTGGCTACAAAATTTATGGCTATTGGTTTTAACTATAAGAAGTAATCGGAAATGTGGAAGCAATGATAAGAAGGCCTTAGTGTACTTTATTCTTGTGTTACCTATTATCATGTTACTAAAAGGAGTTATAAGTCATTTTTTATTATGGTTTGTGGCATACAACTAGATTAAATAATGCCAGTCATTTGTTTAGGGTTGTATAAAACCTTTACATTTGTTCCAGTATCCATTTTCAAAATTGGAAAGTTCAATGGTATATTTTAGGGCATTGGAGCCTTCCTTCTTGCCTCTTAATGATCATCTGGATTTGGACTCTTTATTGTGCTGCCAAAGAGTGGCTGTGTATGTGGGGGCAGCGCCTGTGCTGAAGCTGGGGGCACCCATGAAACTGTCTATATTCGCTACTCCACATTGCCTTTTCCAAACCATTACCTCGTTCAGCACTTCGAGGTGCTCAAATACACGATTCACTCATTTGCCATATCTATTTATTGAGCACTTATGATGTGTTAGGTGATATTTAGAGAGTTGAATATATAATGATGAACAAGGCAGACAAGCCCTGTTCAGAGCTTATATTCAATTAACATTCTATAAACATGAATAAGAAAATATCAGAATAGTGGCAAGAGTGACAGAAGTATAGGGCTACTTACCAGAAGCATGTTTCTTAGTTAGTTAGGGGAAATTTTATCTATTTCTACTTTGGAAAACCACATGAAGATCTTGCTTTCTTTCTTTTCCAGCCAAACGCAAGAGAGGAAATTGGGCTCAGTGATCATTAGATATTCTTTTTTAATGTGGATTATAAATGTATGTATAAATTGTCTAATTACAATAAAAATAGTATGGTATTAAAGACAGCAATTAATGTATACTAATTATATTTAATAGGTGCACAATGTAGTGACGATTATGGTAAGATGAGATAGTCATAATGGTGTAATAGTAAGATAGTATAAAATAATGGTATATTTGGTGGTTGTAAAAACTAAATATCCCTTTCTTCTTTCAATAGCATCAACTAAGCACCATACTATATGTTACTTTAGTATGCTGGATTTAGCTTCAACGAATAACATTTTCTACCCTGGAAACATCATAGAAACCTAATAAACAGTATGTCAAAATTGTTTCTTAATTTATGCAATGCAGTACATATCCCATTTAGAACAGCCAAAATGAAAAAAAAAATTGGAGGCTTTGTCAATATGTATGCATAATCAAATAAAAAATAATTAGTACATTCATTTCAGCACAATTTTATTTTTTGGTTCTGTGATTCATGGGAAAGATACTTGCTGGTTCTTTAGAGAATGTGGCTGTCCCCTAGCTAGTTGGAAATGGTAATGTGAAAAGGAATTAGCATATTCAAGCCCATAAACTATGTTCCATTGCAGGTATCAGGTGCTTTCTTGTTTCACTGGTTGTCAGTATGACCCCATTTTTACAGTAAAAGAAAGTGAAGATCCAAGCAAATGCACATAGGCTATATGAAAGCTCAGATTCCATTTCCTGCCCTCTGACTCCAGAGTCTCTCTCAAGCCCTTCCGTTCTGCAACATGAAACCTCTTACCTCATCCTCCTGTTGTATTTGGTGTTTCTGTATGTAAATAAAAGTGATCTCACAGGTACCTAACTGTCAGGGAACCTTTTAGGGCAAAGGCTAATCTAGGTAAATTAAATTTGTGGGTCATATCCAAAGGCCATTATAACAATAGTTTTAGTTACTCCATGAACTAAAGGATCTACAATTGGAATGTAATGACATAGTTTTATATTCTATTACTCGATTTGACACCTACTGCTTTGAAATTTGGATATGTGTAAAAGATAGAAGATAATAATTAATGGAGAGAACGACGAAGAAAAGAGGATAAATTTTCAAAAAGCAGGGCAGTTTGATATTCAGTTATTAAGCCAGGTTTTTGTTGTCATCAAAAACTATCCCTGACCATTTTTAATGAAGTTTTTATGCCGTACTTTCAGGATTCAACATATTTCCTATTTTTTCATCCATATTCACCAATGAAATTGAGAATTGTTTATCATCAAATGAGGTACATATTTGGTATGAAAACAATTGAGTAGGGTGCCTCGGTGGCTCAGTCTGTTAAGTGTTTGCTTTTGGCTCAGGTCATGGTCTCAGGTCCTGGGATCAGGCCCCACGTGGGGACTCCCTGCTCAGCAGGGAGTCTGCTTCTCCCTCTGCTTTGCAACTCCTCCTGCTCATGCTCTTTCTCTTTCTCTCAAATAAATAAATAAGATTTAAAAAAAAAATATTTGAGTAAAGGAGAAGATGTTGAGATGACACAAATTGTCCTTTTCTTTCTGATTTTCATTATGTTTATAAAATAAATAAGATTAAGTAAGTAATGTTCTCTAACTGGAAGAGAATCATTGAAAAGCCATGGTAATGAAAGAGTCCACATCACAGACCATTTTTTCTTTATGGTTTAAATGAGTTTAAGTTACTTTACATTATTTTTAGGTAGCATATTGTGATTTTCATGAGTTAGCAAAAGGTGGAAGTTTGATACCTTTTTGTCAATCCGCATTTGCAAGTAGTTTACAAATATTTGTAGAATTAACAAATGACATTCATATGCCAACACTTAATTTTCTGACACTTCATTTCATTCCTGACACATATATGATACTTTAAAAATGTACAATACTTGTAGATCATAATGAGGCAACTACATTTCTCCTATTGACTTGTTTAGAAATATATTTCCCAATATAAAGTCACATATTCTGCTTTTCATAAAAAAATACATGTATCTCTTAATTTTCTTCCTTACTCTATGTACTTTTGTTTTTAAAGTTCCATGTCACAGATCTATTTTGCTTTTCTTTAGGTAATTTATGATATTGTGAACTATTTGATTTCCAATGCCATATGTATTTTTTCATAAATAAATTATAGATTCTTTTGGACAACAAACCTAGGATGATTATGACTTAAAAATGTATATATTGTATAACTTGGGAATTAAAAGAATAAACAGTCTACTTAAACTTTAGTGAGTTTACAATTTATGCATCAGAGAAAGAAACCCCTAGGAAATGACTTTGATGATGATGATATTAATAAATGATAAATGATATTATGTCTTAGGTAATATAGTTCAGATACCTTAAAAATTAAAACTCAAATTCATTAATTCTGAGAAGAATAATGCACTGATATGTTGGAAGAGTTACCAGAAAATGCTTTATTTTTCCATTTGTCCCCCTTTGGAGTAATCCTTGCTTTTTTTGGGGGGGGGTGCTTAATTTTCATATAAGTTTTCCTTCAGTACACAGTGATACAGTTTTGTTTTTGTTTTTAACTTCAAGAAAGGTCCTTTTGGCCCATAATTTTTAAGGCAAACATTTCCATTTCTAAGCTGTTAGTGATTTTTAAATATATTTATTGAATTGCAATTCACAAATTCACCAATTTCATGTATACAATTCAATGGCTTTTAGTGTATTCACAGATATATGCAATCATTACTGCCATCTTTACTAGAACATTTTCATTGTCTCTAAAAAAATACAATACCTGTTAGCTTTCATTCCATTCCCTTACATCCGTCCTGCTTAAAAATCATAGAAAGACAACTGATTTTTGTATGTTGATTTTGTATCCTGCAACCTCATGGAACTTGTTTATTAGTTCTAATAGCTTTTTAGTGGATTCTTTAAGATTTTCAATAAACAAGGGGGCACCTGGGTGGCTCAGTGGGTTAAAGCCACTGCCTTCGGCTCAGGTCATGATCCCAGGGTCCTGGGATCGAGCCCCGCATCGGGCTCTCTGCTCAGCAGGGAGCCTGCCTCCTCCTCTCTCTCTGCCTGCCTCTCTGCCCACTTGTGATCTCTGTCTGTCAAATAAATAAATAAAATCTTAAAAAAAAAAAGATTTTCAATAAACAATGTCATGTTATCTGTGAATAGAGTTGATTTTACTTCTTCCTTTCTCATATGGATGCCTTTTATTTCTTTTTCTTAGCCTAATTATTCTGGCTACTACCTCTAGTACAGTGTTAACTAGAATTGGCAAGAGCAGATATCCTTGCTTTGCTTCTGATCTTATGGGGAATCAGCCAGTTTTTCACCATTAAATTATTTGTGGGTTTTAATGAATGCCCTTTTTCAAGTTGAGGATGTTCACTTCTGTTCCTAGTCTGTTGAATGTTTTTTGGTTTTGTTGGCCTTTATTCCCTTCCATGAAATGGTGTTGAATTCTGTCGAAGGCTTTTTCTGCCTCTATTGAGATGATAATATGATTTCTATTTTTTATTATTTTGGTTTGAAATACTACATTAATTGATTTTTCAGATGTTGAACCAACCTTGTATTCCTGGGATAAATCCCATTTGATCATGGGTTAACAAATCTTTTTATATATCGTTGCATTTAGTTTGGTGGTATTTTATTGGTCTTTTTTGCATCTATATTCATAAGAGATATTTGTGTTTTTCTTGTGATGTCTTTGTTTAGTTATGGTATCAGGGAAATACTGGCCTCATAAAATGAGCTAGAGTGTGTTCCTTCCTCTTCCATTTTGTGAGAGTTAGTGAAGACATGGTATTAATTCTTAATATGTTTGGTGTACTGTCAGAATGGCTAAAATTAGTAACATGAGAAACAACAGGTATTGGCAAGAATGCAGAGAAAGGGGGACCCTGTTGCACTGTTGGTGGGATTGCAAAATGGTGCAACAGCTCTGGAAAATAGTATGGCGTTTCCTTAAGAAGTTACAAATAGAACTACCCTATGATCCAGCAATTGTAATACTAGGGATTTACCCAAAAGATAGAAAAATACAGATTCAAAGAGGTACATGCACCCCGATGTTTATAGCAGCATTATCAACAATAGCCAAACTATGCAGAGAGCCCAAATGTCTATCAGCTGATGAATGGATAGAGAAGACGTGGAAATATATATATCTACAACAGAGTATTACTCAGCCATCAAAAATAATGAAATCTTGCCATTTGCAATGACATGGATGGCACTAGAGAGTATTATGCTAAGCCAAATAAGTCAGAGAAAGACAAATACCATATGATTTCACTCATATGTTAACTAACTAGAAGTAAAATTTCCCTGAAATAAGAAAAAAAAATTTGGTGTGATTAATGGAGAAGCCAGCTGGATCTGAGCTTTTCTTTCTGAGCGTTTTTTTAATTGCCACGTTAATCTTTCATTTTTTAAAAAATTTTATTTGAGAAGAGAGAGCACACACCGGAGCTCATGTGCAAGAGCAAGTGAATAAGCGGGGGAGGGGCAGAGGGAGTAGCAGACTCCGCTGAGCAGAGAGCCCAAAGCAGGACTCAGATCCCAGGACCCTGGGATCATGACCTGAGCAGAAGGCAGACACTTAACCACGTGAGCCACTCAGGCGCCCCTAGTCTTTCATTTGTTATTGATCTTTTCATATTACCTAATTTTTGAGACAATTTCGGTATAGTTTGTGTCTTTCTAGGAAATTGTTTGTTTTACCTAAATTATCTTAGAAGGTGCCATAAATATTGTTCATAGTTTTCCTTTATAATCTTCTTTATTTTTGTAGGGTCAGTAGTAATTTCCCTTCTTTCAGGGTGAGTTCTACTTTATGTAAATTAATGTCTTACCTATTTTTTTACTTAGTTTTATGAAGAAAAACTCTATTTCCTCCTCTACTCTGTAGTATTACCATACTTAAAACAATCTGATGCTAGATGTGTAGGTTTTCCCCATACTGACCAATTCTCCAATACCAGCTAGATATCATCCAGTTTAGCTCCATTCTGACACCATCTACCTGGACTTAGCATCAGATCTCACAAGTTAAGAGCTCAGTCCCATAGACTGCCTCCACTTCAGATACCACTCCCAAGTCCCAGGTTTTCACCTGTACAGATGACCAACCGGCACAAATCAGGGTTCCCACCACTCTCTCATCAGGTTTAACAGTTTGCTAGGATGGCTCACAGAACTCAGGGAAATAGACTTATGTTTACCGATTCATTATATAATAAAGGGTCTGATGAACAGCCAGATGGAAGAGGTATGTAGCTTGAGGTCCAAAAGGGGCCTGAAGTGCAGGAGCCTTTGGCATGTGGATGTGTTCACCGACCCAGGAGCTCTCTGGACCTTTTAATTCTAGCCTGTATTTTTAAGGAGGCTTCATTACATTGGCATGATTGATTATTAACTCAGTCACCACCTTCATCCCTTCCCCAGAGGATAGGATGTGGGAGCTCTAAGTTCCAAGCTTCTAACCATCGCTTGGTTTTTCTGCTGACCAGCCTCCATCCTGGTGCTATCCCAGAATCCACCCAAAGTCACTTATTTGAACAAAGATGCTCCTATCACCTAGCAAATTCCAAGGGATTTAGGAGCTCTTTGTCGGGAACTGGGATCATAGACCAAATATTAGAATAAAGGTGCTCTTAACAATTCATCACCTAGGAAATTACAGAGGCTTTAGGAGCTCTGACCAGAAATTGGGGACAAAGACAAAACATATATTTCTTATTAGGTCACAATATCACAGTCTTCATATCAACTCCTTGTGTATAGGTAATCTTCATTTTAGAGAAGAAGAAGAAATCAAAACATAGAAAAACATGAGGGCTTACCTTGATGCCAGGGGAAAAGGCAGGATCTATTTCATTCAGACTTGGTTTTGCCTTTATCTCTTCTGGATGAAAAGTGGATTTTAAGTTTAAGTGTTAAACTTCAAAAGGCAGGAAGCTTTTATTCCTATTGCTATTTAAGGAAAAGTTTTCTGGCTCTTAAATATGAATAGTGGCTTCAAACATAGTTTTTGTTCCTGCAGTCAGACCTGTATCTATCAGTGTTAACTTGCCTCCCCCTGAATTGACATAACAATTACTTGGGCTCTTCTGTCTCTTCTCTTTGAGTGGATGAGGAAAGTTCGTAGTTATGGTGGGAGAGTGTGAGATGGTACTTTGGCTTTTTTTCTTGAATGTGGCTAAGCCAGGATGGGGGAAGTGTTGACTTCTTTAGTAAAATGTTTTTCTTGACCTTTTCTGCTGGTCCTCATATGGAATGAGTCAGGCATGGAGGCCAAAGGTTGCAAGGGGCTGTGTAGTTAATCTGTCTACATACAGTTGGGATATATAGTTTCATGAAGACTCTGAAATGAAGGCAGTAGTTTTTTATAACTTTCACTTAATTTATGTATAGTTTTCAGTTTAATAGAATTCAGTAGTTGTTTTCATAAAATGTAAAGGCTCTTTAAAACAATAAGAAACTATTCAGTCCCCTGTTGTATGCCTAATATTCCACCAGGGGTCTTATCTATCTTTGATTTGTTGGCTTTTTATTCTTTATTGGAAAGTCCAGCCCACTTAGAGGAATTCTTTAAATGCTAAGTTTTATATATGTACACCTCCCCTGATTTTCATATTTCTTGGTGACCATTTACTGCACACGTATTGATTTGAAAATATCTTTCAGATTTCTTTTTGGCAGTTTTAATTTGTGCATCTTTGCCAAGAAGGGATTATATTTGTTGCCATGCACATGCTTTATGGGGCTGTGTTCTTTTTTTCAATAATTGTTTTACTAGAGTCAATAGGAGGCTGGTTAATAGTTTTTCATATGGTAATAGAATTTTCTGAAGCAGAGAAAATGTAATTGTGAAATTTAAAAATAAGCAAACAAGGGCCAGAAGATTTAGGCAGTATATTTCCTGTAAGTACTGTGAACTTTGAAACCAGCAATATGTTTTTTCATTGGGGGAGGTAGTAGCTTCAAAAATAAAACACATAATAAAAATATAGATTATGGCTGTAGGCAGTATGCATATAAAGGTGCTCATGTGTCTGCACAGTAATGTGTGTTCAATCAGAGCTTAGAAGACCAGGTTTTGTCACTCACCAGCTGTAAGAGTCATTAAATCCCTGTCTGCCTCAGTTTTCTAGTTCGTAATAATACCTACCTTGCCCATCTCATTTCTAAGTAGGTGATGAAATTAACTATGTGAAAGGACTGAAAATCATAGAGTCACTAAATTGTGAAATATTGTTTTTTTGTGTGAAATATTGTTATAAGTCTGTGTTAACAGCCAATACACCATTGATTGTAGTATCATTTTTATGGGACTAAAGCCAGGTTCCCAAGGTTTTAAAAAATACTCTTGGGGCACTTGGGTATCTCAGTTTGTTAAGCATCTGACTTCAGCTCAGGTCATGATCTTAAGGTCTGGGATTGAGCTCTGCACTCAGTGGGGAGCAAGCTCCTCCCTCCCTCTCAGCCCCTCCCCCCATGGGTGTATGTTTTCTCTCTCCCAAATAAATAAATAAATAAAATCTTTTAAAAAATAAAAAATATCATACATGAATGTGTGTATGTGTGTGTGTGTGTGTGTGTAATTTTTCTGTATCATATTAGGCATGTAAGGAACTTGAAGGATGGTATTCCGTACAGATGAATGTCCATGGGAGGTTCCTATTTATGAGAAGTGTTGATATTTAGAATTCATTTTAAGAGATGTTTAAAGTGATAAGTAAGCACTGTTACATTAATATATTTAGCCTCATTAAAGGTGGATATTTTTAGAATAGTTTGAAATTTTAGATTTCTTTCCCTTTTTGTAGATGAGAAGATCATGAAATGATATAACAGAGAAAGGCTGATTATTGCTTGTCATTCTCTAAAATATTATTACAATCTTATAAGCTTCATATCTGAGCTACATTTTCTTGATAGATGTGCTCCATAATTGATAAACCTTCAACTCTTCTTATTTTCATTTAATATATGGATTACATTTCACTCCTCACTTGTTCTTCTGATAATAAAATAAACATCCCAGGCTGTACAACGTATCTGCTCTTCCACTAGAGATTGGAAGTGACACGTTTACTCCAGAGATGCATTCCCTCTTGCTCTCTGAGAGGGGACATACAGGTTATAGTTTATTATTCACCAACCATGAGGAAGAAATGAGTGCACAGGTCCCCAAACCATTGTGGTGGTCATGAGTTGTTCAAGTAATACATAAAAAGCACGGACTTTCTCAGCAGCATTTTTCTTCTCTTGTGCAGACACAGCCGTAACATTCTCAGTATCTTGAAAAAATCTGAGAAGTAGCTCATAAGCAATCTGTGACAGAATGGGTGTGTGAGGCTACAGTACGGACAAGTAACTCAGTGATTTAGGTTTTCTCAACTTACTTCTTGGCACAGCAGTGTTTATTCCCTTGCAACCACTCGTACTCAGTCCTTTGGAAACTGTTACAGGAGGTTATGTAAACTCTTCTCCAGAAATCGTTAACAGTAGCCCTGCTGTTGTGCCCCTGATAGCATGTGTGTGCAGTACTTGATTAACTAAGACATCTGTAGTACCAAAATGACAGCCATAATAACCATATGGTGTGTTTGCCATCATTTTCCAGTAGAAGAAAGTAAGGCAGAGGGAAGCCGTATCACTTTCCATGTAGGTACTTAGCAAAGCCACATGTTAAACTCTTTAAGAGTCCAAGCTCTTTATTACTATTTTATGCCACTCTCTAGTCATTTAATCAAGTTATTGGTGATGGTCAATGCTATTTTGCTTTAGAAAATATAGGAGGAGTCCTTCATTATACCAGAGAGGAAAGTGTATCATGGGGCATACTAGTTAATGCTTGGGAGCGTTTGCAGTCAGTAGTGTCTGATCATGCGGGACAGAGAAGTAATCATACCCATTTGCAGTTCTTTCAGTTTACCTTAGGTTTAGAATGTTGCTTGTGGTGGGTGAAAATGGTAATCCTTCCATTCTTTCTAAAATTAAGTAAAACTAAAGAGTGAGACATTTTGGCTAAATTGTGCATTGATTCTATTAGATGCCATGTGGTATTATGAACACAGAACACACACTGGAGATTAATATAATACCATTGTTGACAAGCTACTTAGAGCCTTGCGGTAAGCAGTGTGGCCTTTGGCAAATTAATTTCTTATGTGAGTATATAAGACTCTTGGTCTATAAAATGAAGGGGTTATTTTGTTCACATTGCATTGTGCAATAAGTTCTTAATTATGAATTACATATAACAAGTATAATAAAAGTATAAAATTAAGTATAAGTATTTATATTTTATATTTGTATTTATAAGTATACTTATAAAATTAAGTATAATAAATCAAAAATTAAGTGGGCATACTCCTACTTGATGCCAACTTAATGTTTCTTAATTAGATATTGAATCTTTTTTTTTGTTTTTCCTTTTTGCATTAGCTAATAATTTTGTGTGTTGTTAATTCTTAAGTTTTTATGCATGTAGAAAGTTGTATCAATTTACTGGGAAGTGCAGTAATTGACAAATAGATTTATATTTTATCTAAGGAGAGACTAAGTTCTTAGGTGCCATTGCCTAATTATGTTAAATTCTGAAAAAGGAAATTCAGGTTATTAAAAATCTCTCTCAGACTAGGGCACTTTGTTCGTGATGTTAATGCTTTGAGAGAAAGCTCTACATCTAGGCAATTAGAATCTCTTGGGGCTTTTATGACCTACACTCTCAATTATTCTTTGCTGGAATTCTTACTGTATCTTCATGTATCGTTCATTTGTCTCTAGCATATGGTCCAATAACATTCCTGCAGCAGGTTAAGCTTCCTTCTTTGCCATATAGAAAACAGTAGTCCTGCATTACATCCATTGTCAGCATGGTGTTTTTTCCACACTTCACTGTGCATTTTCTGCCATTTTCTTAATTTCAAATTGATTTTAATTAATTTGATAGTACATTGCCTTTTAAAAATGTTTTTATTATATAATATACAACTCCAGATTGAAGAAGTGTTGACAGAGATAAGAAATTGCATCAGAGAGTGTTTTAATTTGTAGATTAAATTCAGTATTGAATGCAACATCCGTAATAAATAAAGCTGCTGAGTTTCTTTTTTTTTTTCCTTCAAAGAACTTGAAGTTGAGTGGATATTCTGCTTAGAACCCAGCACCCTGGTGCATATTTGTATTATAAAAGTCTCTTACATTTTGTGCTGTTTACCAAACAGATTTAGCAAGTGACATACAGGATTTTTTTATTTGTACAATATGGTCTCAGCAATACTCATGTTCACAATATCGAAGAAATTCTTCAGGGCCTATGTTAACTTCTTGGTTGAGATTAATACTGTTTTCTGTTAAGTCAGAGAAAAAAATTACCAAATGCCTGTGCCCATTTTCACCAAACCCATGTTCCACTCATTCTTTTCTTCAAATTACTGATTCCTTGTTCCATTTCCCAACCCTAACGTTACTTTATCACCAGGCCCTTATCTTTTAAATTCTTGATTTAAGGTTTTTTAGTTATATTTC
Organism: Mellivora capensis; assembly: GCA_004024625.1. Taxonomy (NCBI): domain Eukaryota; kingdom Metazoa; phylum Chordata; class Mammalia; order Carnivora; family Mustelidae; genus Mellivora; species Mellivora capensis. The sequence continues at coordinate 23,524 of PISX010012784.1, forward strand.
TGTCTGCTTTCAGTGTAAACTACCTCTTTTTTTTAATATGTAGGACTGTAATTAAGAAGAAAAATTGTTCATGTTGTTTTCTGTCTAATGAGCATTTTAAGACATACCCTAAGCAAATCCTGGCCTAATCAGGTTGTTAAGTTTCCTTCAGGATTTTAGGCTTCCCCCCTTAAATTCTTCTATTATAAACATGATGACTGTAGTCTTTAAACACCAAATGTTATTTAATGTGTTTTTCATTGAATATTGTATTGACCATGTTCTCTTTTTTATTCTTTTTTTTTAAAATTTCTTTTCAGCATAACAGTATTCATTGTTTTTGCTCCATGCAATACGTGCCCTCCCCAATACCCACCACCTGGCTCCCCCAACCTCCCACCCCCCACCCCTTCAAAACCCTCAGGTGGTTTTGAAGTCTCATAGTCTCATGGTTCACCCCCCCCTTCCAATTTCCCTCAACTCCCTTCTCTCCATCTCCCCATGTCCTCTATGTTATTTGTTATGCTCCACAAATAAGTGAAACTGTATGATAATTGACTCTCTGCTTGACTTATTTCACTCAGCATAATCTCTTCCAGTCCTGTCCATGTTGCTACAAAAGTTGGGTATTCATCCTTTCTGATGGAGGCATAATACTCCATAGTGTATATGGACCACATCTTCCTTATCCATTCGTCCGTAGAAGGGCATCTTGGTTCTTTCCACAGTTTGGTGACCGTGGCCATTGCTGGTATAAACACTGGGGTACAGATGGCTCTTCTTTTCACTACATCTGTGTCTTTGGGGTAAATACCCAGTAGTGCAATTGCAGGGTCATAGGGAAGCTCTATTTTTAATTTCTTGAGGAATCTCCACACTGTTCTCCAGAGTGGCTGCACATACTAGCATTCCCACCAACAGTGTAAGAGGGTTTCCCTTTCTCCACATCCTCTCCAACACACGTTGTTTCCTGTCTTGCTAATTTTGGCTATTCTAACTGGTGTAAGGTGGTATCTCAATGTGGTTTTAATTTGAATCTCCCTAATGGCTAGTGATGATGAACACCGGTTGTCCCTTAATAATTCTATTTGCCTTTTTGGGCTTTAAAACCAAACATTTAAAGTTTTGTTGTGTGATATTTATAAAATTAGAATACACAAAAATCATTTCCCTTGATATAAGTGATTCCCCAGCATTAGCTTTATGCTACCCCAACAAGTTTCTGATAATTTCAAGGTGGCACAATGTTAGGAAAAAGTTGAATATGTGGTAATTTTAAACATAAATACGTACCATCTGGCTGTGTGTGTGTGTGTCTTGCGTGCACAATTTTCTTTTCAGAAAACGGTTGGTCAAAGTGCTTTGTGATGGAAGTTGATTGGATTTCATTGCTTTACACTTAGAAAAATTTTGGACTCTTATACCAGTTACTAGAGGCAAAAATGGACCAATGAAATAGAATCACACATTCAGAAGTTTTTTTCTTCTTCGTGAGCAACTGGAACTATTTATAATAGCCTGATTGTAAAATCTTGCCTTTTAATACTGTGATCATGTATCTCAAGCTGCATGTTTCTGCTGTAAGAATCTTTCCAAGTACAAGGAAACAGTTGTAGGCAAAGTGATCCCATTGGTGAAGCAGGAGCTCAGAAAGTAATGACAGGAAATGTCAGACATTGTTACATAGATGTGCCAGGAAATGGGTGGATTTGTAGGGTTTTCATTGCTAGAGCTCTTCTGCCTATTAGACCACATTCTCTGCCTTTCCATGTCTAGAGCTTCTTCTGAAGCTCTTAATTTCTGGAAATGACTGCCACAAGCTTTCTTTCCTGGTCTCAGCCTTCTTTCAAACAGCTGTGTTTCTGGCCTTTGTGTTCCTGCTGGTTATTCTGGACTTTGCTCCTGCCATGATCATCTGGGGAAACTGAAGAAGTAGATGTCTCTCTTCTTAAACTGGCCTTTATACCCTTGCCAGTCCACCTGTTGGCTGTACACCCAAATTCCCTGATTTGGAAGTTGCCTTGCATTCTCAGCTTAGTAGTTGGGTCTACTGGTGGAAGAAGAACTAACAAATTAACCAAGAAGGAGACCTTGCTTTCTCTTTTTAGGAAAGGATTCTCAGTATTAGGTTTTTTTTTCTTCCAAATGCTAATCCATAATATATGTCAAAATGGAATTGTTTCAGCAGTTTTGCTTGTGAAACTCTAGGTTGCTTTTTAAAACAAATCTTGAATGTAGGCATTATATATATAAAGAAAAAAATCAGGTATGAATATATCTCATCAGGGGTATATATGCATTATTACAGATACTTCAAAAAATCTCTCTCTATATATATCTTCTCTGAACCTGAATTTAAAGTGCTTTTAAAATCTAATACAGAAAGCTAAATCAATAACACCAATAAATAAAGACTTAGCAAAAGAGTAAAACCACTGGATCTCATAGAAATATGGAAATACTAGTGTGCCAGAGTAGTATATGATATTTCATGAATTAATTTTGTTATGGGTTGAATTGTGTCCCCCCAAAAGATGTTGAAGTCTTACTCCTCAGTACCTGTGACTATGACCTTATTTGGGAAAATAGTCTTTATAGATGATCAAGTTAAGATGAGGTCATTAGGGTGGGCCAAAATCCAGTATAACTGCCCCTGTAAAAAGCAGAAGTTTGGACTCAGAGACACACGGAGCGTGTCATCTGAAACTTGAAATTATGTTGCCGTTACCTACAGAAAGCGAAAGATTATCATTGCGGGCAAACCACTGGAAGCTAGGAAAGAGGCATGGAACAGATTCTTGCTCACAGCCCTCAGAAGAAATCAAACCTGAAGACACCCTGATTTTGGACTTCTGGTCTCCAGGCTATGAAACGGGAAATTTTTGTTTAATTTGCCACCCAGTACTTTGTTACGATAGCCTTAGGAGACTAACACAGATTTAATTCAGTTAACACAAGATCTAGTATCCATTTAAGAAACTATAGCAACTTTACTCTTAGTATCAGTGGTAGAGTCTAGACCATTTCTTCATGACAAATTATTTCCCATAGAATGAATTCAAGGAAAGGCTAGACTACCATTTACAAACTCGCTTGAAATGTATACAAGTAGATCTTTAAGATTATCTTTGGATCTGTTTTTCAAATTAAGGAAGACCTTGTTAAGTCAAATCTATATAGCAGTATGGAAGATGCAGGGGTAAAAAAGCAAAATAAATTTAGCCTAGGCCAATAAGTGTGTACATTTGCCCAGAAAGAAACTTAAGCTGGCTAAGCAGCAAGACTCCTTTCTTCTTTAATGATGTGCTAGTTTAAAATGCACTGACCTACTCCCAACCTGTAAGACTGGCTCACGTCCAAACCTGTTTATAGATGCCGCTAGGTGGTTTGCTTAGCAACATACTTAATGGGACCACAGGGAATTTGTTTTTCCAGCTAAATAAGTTTAGAATGCTCAAATAAAAGCCAAGGTTCAGATTAAAAAAAAGAAAAAAACTTAAGAAAGCTCACAAGTAAAAACCTATCATGGATAATTAGATCATGTGCAAGTAGTTTTTTGTGAATGTATATTTATAAATCATTTTACTACTCAGAATTAAATCCATTTTTTTAAAATCTATTTTTTTACAGAAAACATATCCAGTAGAAAAATAGTTATCAGGTTTCACCAAAAAGGCTTAAACATCTAGTAGTACTATTTAAATACACCTAAATGAATTTACAAAGAAGAGAACCTTATTATTATTATTATTATTTTACAAATAGCTATTTTTAATTAAAAAATAATAAATTATGCAGTGTCTGGCTATCTCAGGGTCAAGAGTCAAGCATGGGACTCTTGGTCATGAGGTTATGAGTTCAAGTTCCACATTTATGACTGAAATGCTTTGTTTATTGAAAATCTGATAAAACTTGCATCTAAAATCTCTGATTCTGGTATACTTGCTATGGAAAGATGTTTTTAAGCTAGCAATTCCATTTCTTTAATTATTGTAGATATATGTGAATTTTAATTTTTTCTTGGGATTGATTATATATTTCATAAAGATATATCCATTTCATGGAAGTTTACAAAATTGCTGGAATACAATTATCCATGGAATTATCTTAATATTTTTTAATTGTTATGTTTCCGATTATGTTTTGTTTTTCATTCTTAATATATTTATTTGGCCTCTCTCTCTTTAATTTTTCAAACTCATCAGAAATTTATCTGAATGAGTTGTGGTTTTTATTTTTTAATTTTTTTAAAAGATTTTATTTATTTATTTTACAGAGAGAGAGAGAGAGATCAGTGGGCAGAGAGGCAGGCAGAGAGAGGAGGAGGAAGCAGGCTCCCAGTTGAGCCTGCCAGGCTCAATCCCAGGACCCTGAGGTCATGACCGGAGCCAAAGGCAGAGGCTTAACCTACTGAGACACCCAGGCGCCTCTGAATTGTGTTTTTTAAAGATTCAACCTTGAGGGGTGCCTGGGTGGCTCAGTGGGTTGAAGCCTCTGCCTTCCGCTCAGGTCATGATCCCAGGGTCCTGGGATCGAGCCCCGCATCGGGCTCTCTGCTCAGCAGGGAGTCTGCTTCCTCCTTTCTCTCTCTGACTGCCTCTCTGCCTACTTGTGATCTCTGTCTGTCAAGTAAATAAATAAAATCTTTAAAAACAAAAAAGATCCAACCTTGACCTTAGTGATTCTCTATTTATTTAATCTTTATTTTCTATTTATTTTTTGTTCTTTGTTATGGCCTTTTTTCAACTAACTTTAATTTTTATTTTTCTCTAACTTCCTAAGTGCTATACTTAACTCATGAATTTATAGCCTTAATTCTGTCTTAATAAAATATTACACGTCTTTGAACTTTTAGCAGAGAGTTCTCTTGGTATCTGTGATAATGAGTAAAGAGCCAATTGCTTTACAGATAGATGTGCATTCATTTAGTTGGCTTATTTATAAGCAAGGTCACTTGCTCACCATATGAGCCTTAAAGATGTGTACGATTTAAATTTGAGTATTAGCAGAAACATCTGTAATGAGATATTTTGTATATTTGTATATTGGGTCCTAAAGTGTAACATACATGTTGGATTTTGAAAAATCAGTAGAAACAAAAGAACATAAAACATCTCATTAATAAATTTTATATGGATTACAAGTTGGAGATAAAATATTTTGGTTTGGGGCACCTGGGTGGCTTAGTCATTAGGCCTCTGCCTTTGTTCATGCCTCAGGTCATGTTTCCCAGGTCCTGGGATCAAGCCCCGCATCGGGCTCTCTGTGGGATGGGAAGCCTGCTTCTCCCTCTCCCACTGCCCCCTGCTTGTTGTGTTCCCTCTCTCGCTGTCTCTCTCTCTCTGTCAAATAAATAAAAATCTTAAAAAAAAAATTTTAAAAATAAAAATATTTTGGTTATATTTGATTAGTGTATATCATCAAATTTAATTTCACCTTTCATGTTTACTTTTTTAATGTGGCTATTAGAAAACGTCCGACTACATGTATGGCTTACCTTACGTATCTGTAGAATGGTGCTGGTCTTCCTGTAAGCTCCCATGGCGAATTGGTGAGAAATGGAGAAAAGAAACCCAGGCCTGTTGATTTCCTATCTAAGGCTCAAAAAAGTAATTCATTTTCTTCACTTCCCTTCTCTTTAGTGAGTTTATTTTTGCTAATTGAGTGTTTTCTTAATTTGGAGAAGTTAGCAAATGTAACAGGAAGGGCCATCATTTTCTCAAGTAAAACATATGAACCAGATAAAATGTTAAATTATAAACAATATGAGCAACATTTGGAACAGAAAAACTCTTTGTTAGTAGGCTTCACCAAGCATTTTTAATTTCAAAACAGTTACAATTTTAACTGACCTAGCTTAGAATTTCTTTTTTTTTTTTTAAGATTTTTATTTATTTATTTGTCAGAGAGAGAGGGAGAGAGAGAGAGCGAGCATAGGCAGACAGAGTGGCAGGCAGAGGCAGAGGGAGAAGCAGGCTCCCCGCCGAGCAAGGAGCCCGATGCGGGACTCGATCCCAGGACGCTGGGATCCTGACCTGAGCCGAAGGCAGCCGCTTAACCAGCTGAGCCACCCAGGCGTCCCTAGCTTAGAATTTCTTAAGGTACATTATGACACTCAGTGAAATAAGTATCTAGATAGTAAGCATATAGTTATAGAAGAAGAAAAGAGTCTCAATTTAATTTTCATCACGCTTATTTCATTGATAGTGTAAATTTAGGTGAATCCACAAAGCGTTGGTGAGAGAAAGGTTAGACCCAGCTCTGATTTCAAATTACATTTTGTGTTATCCCTGGGTTGAATGGTTTCAAATGGTGGCTTAGATTCTGCTTTACAGAACAGCCTCTTTGCTTTTCAGTTTGATAATTAAAGGAAAAAACTTGAGTAAACAGTCCTATTTATTATCTACATGATTTAACAGAATACATATTGTGGATCTTCGAGAAAATGTGTGCAAAGTATAGCTTCTTACCTGTTTAGAAACAATATCACGGAGTGTTACATATCATCCATGAATATGACAGTGTTCTAAAATAACTGAAAGCAGTGTGATTTGAAAAATTAGCATTTTGGATAGAAGTTAAATTTGCATTTCATAACAGTTTTTCATTCTAAAATTACACTTAGCAATTGTAAAAGCACATAATTACCTCAAAGCTTAATTACCACTACTTTCTGTATGAAATGAAAAGTGTTTAGTCGTAAGTGCTATACTGGATTATATTACACAATTAAAAATCTCACCCTTATGAATTGTGTGTTGACTGTCTATCATTGGTATTGCGTTTCTTTTGTATTCAATGCTGTTTGGAGATGATCTGTGTGTATCTTCCTATATCTGTCTCTATCTATCTAGTATCTGTCTATCTATCTTCCTGTATCTGTCTGTCTATCCATCCGTCTCTCTATCAATCCACCCATCTATCCATTAAACTACTTTGAAGAGTTGGAAATACTGGAATAAGTTTTCTTTGACATGAAAAAAAATGTAATGATCTTATTTTATAGTTTTCTAATTCTGTGCCAGAACACATGTTTGCTTCTTGAACAGTAAAAAGCTAAAATTTTGTAAATAGAATGTGGGTCCAGAGAACACTCACATGCTAGAAAACTAATAAAGATTCAGACAAGCAGTGCTGACTGACAACAGTGCCTCGGAGTGCTGTCATCATTCAGGTTAGATTTTTCCCTGCTTGTGTTTGCACGTAGCTGAATAAGTTCATGTAAGTATTTAATGACCAGTAATAGTCTCCAGAATATGTACTTGACCATTAGACTATGTTTTTCTTCTTTATTGGATCTTACAATTGTGTGGTATAATGCTGTTTTCCAAGTGGAAGATAAAGGTTCTGTCACTTGATAAAATTTTACCTTTCCCCTTCTTTGCAAAGTGTGTTCTGTCGTGCAGGAAAAATCAGTTTTTATTAATGGATGCTTAAGATAATTCACACCAGAGAGAAATTTAAAGAAAATTTTAATTCTTTCAAGAACAAGAAAACACTTTTGTGATTAGAATATCCTATATGTGCGAAATATTTAATATTATGATTTTGTCTTAACAAACTTAAAGCCATAACATTTGATTGCAAATCTGCTTCCTTTTGTCACATGAAATGTTCTCCAGCTGGGGAAGACTACATTGGTGCAATTTATCTAGACAGGAGTTTAGCAATATCATTAAGATTAATACTGACTTTCAGAAATTTATTTTATGGAAATAATAAAAAATGTATATAAAGATTGCTGTGCAATAATGTTTATATTGCATTTATTTTTAAATGGCAAGAAGTTGGATACAGCATAACTTGCAGAAAGAAAGTGGTGATTGATCTTTTAGAAATTACGAGAATGTTCTTGTGTGGAAACGACAATGTTATTTTAAATAGCTCCACACTAAAAACAAATGAAATATCTGTCTGGAATAGGATTGATAAATAAGTTGGGGATGTAAATTTAAATTTCAAAATATTACAACACAGAGAGCATGTGTAAATTTCACAGGTATGATCTGGAGCAAAAGACGATCAGGCACGGAGAGTACATCTCATGTATTTCTGTTTATATGAATTCAAAGATGGGCAAGGTTAATCTGGGGGGTCGTGAGTGGAAGTTTTTGTTGCCGTAGAGAAGGAATAAATGATTGGTATTGGCCCGGAGGGAGGCTTGCTGCAATGGTATTTTCAAATGCGTTCATGTCAGGAAAAGACATCCAAGCTAGTCTTAAAATGTGTGTATTTTTCAGTATTTACATTATGCAATAGCAAAACGGTTTTAAAACTAAGTGTGTATTATTTTAGTTCAGTTGAAAAAATGCATTGTGATGGAAAACTGTGGACAATTATGTACATAAAGAAAGACCCAATGTAAGTGAAAGGCTTTCTAGTGAAACAATTCGTACTGACCCTTTGCGTTTCAGGTGGTTTAGGGATTGGTCAGAAGAGACCATAGCGTACTCATCGTGAAGTCCCAATTTATTTAGCCAAAGTTATAGGATCTCACAAAAGGATAATGCCTACCTAGAACAGGTCTAAACACTGTGTTAGAGACGGTATTTCTTAGCCCCTTAGTTTCCTAGCAGACAGGCAGCTGCCAGTCACATTTCCACACAGGGGGAGCCAACCAGAGTTGAACCTTCTTCGGATCCAGCTTTGCTACTGCCCCGGACATGTGCCACCCCACCCCCCAAGAAAGGACATGTTCTCTGCGCTTCTGCCCTTCTGCGTAGGAAACATTACGAAGTTTCAACTCTTCTGTTTCATAAAACAAACTCAAAAACAGGAAAGCCGTATCCATCCTAAACCTGGGGAAGAAGGCAGATTTAATGCATCTACATCTCTGAATCTATCTTTACCCCCAGCATAGGGGTTTTTTTTTTCTGTTTTTTGTTTTTTTTTTTTTTTTTTTTAAAGATTTTATTTATTTGACAGAGAGAGACCACAAGCAGGCAGAGAGGCAGGCAGAGAGAGAAAGGGAAGCAGGCTCCCCGCTGAGCAGAGAGCCCGATGCAGGCTAGATTCCAGGACCCCGGGATCATGACCGAGCCGAAGGCAGAGGCTTTAACCCACTGAGCCACCCAGGCGCCCCACCCCCAGCATAGTTTTAATAAGAACTCATTTACAGTGATTTTTATATTACAACAGTCTCCTTTGTGAAATGTAAACTGGAACTGCTACCTCAGGAGTTTATTCATTATCCCCAGTGCACAGCAATTAAGATTCAGAGCACCGAGTCTCTGTATTCCAATGAAAATTCCTTTCTGTAGATGGTGTTTCTTGTATGGGTCCATCATTACCATTTTCTCTTTTCTGAAATTAATTTGAAAGCCAGGTTTAACAACTTCAGTAATAAAAGGGGATTTTATTTCCATGTTGACGTGTGGACTTTCTTGGTATTATTTTTCTTATCCTACTTTAAAAACAGAATTCTGTTTACTGATGTGATGCTTCTAATTCTTATTAGGCTAACCCTAAGCAATATCTCCATGGTGGTTAATTATGCTAATGCCCATCTATCTACCATTATTTATGTCTCTAAAAGAACTTCAAAAATCTAAGTGAGAAATAAGTATCTAGCTAATCAGTACATGATAAATCAGAAAAGATAAGGCAGTAGTTAGAAACTTCCATTCAGAGTATTTTAGAGTAATTTTAATTTCATTTTTAACCTTTTTTTTTTTTAGCCAACTGTTGAGTATAATAATATGATACAACAGGGCATATGCATCTTTAATTTTCATAGACTAAGAAACAAGATTAAGTAATGAATGAATTATTGTACTGTGAAATTAGTGGGGATCCTTTTCTTTTTCATGAAAAGCAAAAAGCAATGATACATGAGAGTCTTGTTAGGATGAATCTGACTGAGAGAATAATTTGATGAAATGTGAAGTCTATCTGCAGTGCAGTTTCTAGTCCAAAGAATCTAAATAAGTGTTAGGAAATATGAATTTGTTTCTGCTTCATCTAACTAGATTTGGTACAATGGGGTGTGCAGTTAGGGGGAAAAATTCCCTGGTACTTAATAAGGCAATAATTCATGCTGAATGGGTATGAGCAGTCATTCAGTGAAAAATTGGTTTTTATAGTGTCCTAGACTTGGTAAATTTTGGAGATTTGTGTGCTTATTGTGTAAGTACCATAAAGAAAATATATAGTTTTCATTAAGAGGTGAACACATTTTCTTTTCTGGACTTCATATATATTTGTTAAAAGTTTAACCATTTTTCATTTGCAGCTTTAGATGCTCTATAGTCAAGAACAATGTAGGTAAAGAAATAATGTGGCTTGAGAGTTCACTGATTTCTCCTAGTCAAGAGTGGCTTTATGCATAAACTAATTTTCATCTTTAGCAAGAGAGGTCTAGTTTTACATTGTGATTCAAGATACCCTTTCGAAAGATTATAAAGTCAAGATTTCTCAACAGAAAGTTAGACTCACTATTGAGTATGTCGTAAATCAAAATGCAGCACTAATTCTACATAGTAGCCTAGTGTTTATTTTTAAAGCATGTCATAATCTGTAGAACAAAGAATTCATCTTTAGGTACAATGCCTTGGGTTGTCATTTTAATAAGAGAAGTTTGAGTACCTATAAATTCATCTGCTTTAAAATTTCCAAAGTTGTATGACTTTTAGATCTTTGATGAGAGCTTTCTTTTAAAAGTGGAATAACTAGCTGTTTGCCATCAGGCAATACTCCCAAATATCAAACATGCTCTTTTTAGGGGATGTGATTATTTTCCTCTCCTTGTAATATATGTTTTCTTAAATGCCTTTAAAAGTCTTTACAGTAAAACTGGAGGGTTTTGAATTTACATTTAATTCAGAAACACACACACACAGAAAATATTACTTTGGAGTTTGATGTCCATCCATCCAAATAAAAATGTGTTTTGTTGTTGTTTTTTTTAATTTCATTTTTTATCTGGCACTGTGCTAATCCCTAGGATACTAATTATAATTGATTACTAATGTGTTTGCTCATAATCCACTATAGACAGCAATTTAAGAGGAGAAGCTGAAGAGGTGGGATTAGAAGAAAGTAAAATAGACGTAGGTGATTTTGGTTGTAGACCTTGAAGAAGGTGAAATAATGGCCTTTTTGTCCATTAGGAAGAGCTGAGTTGTGGAAAAGGGACACAGAACATCCTGCTAGCATCTGCCTTGTTCCAATAGAAAGTTTTATGGGCAGAGCTGAAGCTAAGGAAGTAATCCTGCTCATTAGGGAGGGTGATGAAGGAATGGCTTTTTGTATGCACAGCTGCTATTTTTTACTATACCAGGCCAAGGAAGTTAAGATTTACTTTCCTAAACTAGTTTCTACTGGAGAAATTGCCAGAGTGAGAAACACACAGCGCTGACATGGGATGTATGCAGTAATACGGGTCTGTGCAGGAGGCAGTGGGAGGAAGGAGCATCACACACGTGATGAACTGAGGAGGAGTCTAAGAAGTGATACCTTTGAAGAGAGGGCATGTAAACAAAGCCAATGTGCTGGTCATTTTAAGTGCTTATGAGTACCTAACCCCCAGCTTCATAATTCCACTTGATTCCTCCCCTACAAGATTTTTTTTAAAGCAAATCCAGACACATGACATCACTTCATCTGTATTTTTATCTGTATCTGTAAAAGGTCTCCAAAACATAGCCATCATGTCATTGTCACTCCTAAAACTTTGATGGTCATTCCTTAATATCAAATATTCAGTGTTCAAATTTCTGTGATTACCTAATAAATGATTATTTTGTTTTTTTACAGTTGCTTTGTTCCAATCAGGATCCTAAACAAGATCCACATTTTGCCTTTGGGTTATGTCCTTTAAGTATATTTTAAAATCCATAACTTAGTCTTTTTCTTTCTCTCACTGCAATTTACTTGATGAAGAAACCAAGTTAGTTGCCTTGTAGAAAGTTTCTCACATGTTGGATTTTACTGAATAAATCCTTATATGCTCGTTGAGCCTATTTCTCTGTGCTTTATATTTTATGTAAGCTGGTAGCTAGATCTTTCTAGGTATTTTAAAGATTTGGAAAAAAGAATAAGAAAAAAAAAGTGGATTATCCCCGGCGGGTATCAGTAGCGCTGAGGCTGTCCCTCTCTCAATTATTTAAGGCTAACAAATTCTGGTTGAATCTTCTCTATGCTGAGTTATGCTGATAGGTGTCCTACACATTATAGAGATCAATCAAATTCCAGTTCTCTTTTCAAGTGCTTATGATACTTATAATAGCTTCCCATGATACAGGAGCAACACCGGCCAGCTTGCTCAGGACGCCCTGGGACAATTTTCTCTATAATATTCTGACCCTAACAAAGGCAGATAGAGCAGCTCTCTGGTGGGAAACAGCTTTTCCTATGCAGTAAAAGCCATCATTGCTTATAACCTCTCCAGGCATTAGGAATGGACTGTAGCTAATGAAATGGCACAGTTGGTCATGTGGAAGCCATACAGAAGAGCAGGCAACCCCAAGTAATCTGTTAGGGGAACAGGGAGAAAACTGAGCTCCAGCAAGAATAGTACAGTGATTTGAACAAATCTGATTATTTCTCTGAGAAAAGATAGCAGTAAGGCTTGTGTCTCTGCCATGAAATGAATATATACATACGTATGTCAGTAGACACACATACATATTTATATAGGTAGTGTTTTTACTTCAAGGGTGCAAAATTACAGAGCAATGAATATCTTGGGTGCTTTGTGGAAAAACAAAGTGCAGAAAATATCTAAACCTTGCTTCTCCTCAGTTGGCTTTGTGTCATGTTTGAAATGAAAAGCCAACTCGGTGGCAGAGCCAATTAAAGCAAAGGTCTGTCAGACTCAGTCCCAAGGACTCAGTTGGAAGTATGGTCCAAGTTTGTACTGTCGAGATGAGTGGTTTGTTACATGATCTTAAAGGTAACAGCAGATAACATACTCTTTAATGCCAGGAAGTTCATTTCACTGCTGTGGAAAGGGTACAGCTGTGGAGGGAGGTTTGTCTATGTCTCAGAATGAGGGCCCCTGGACCCACTGCCTAGGAATGAGAGCACAGCGTGTATCTTGGAGATGATTGGGAGATTAAGGAATTGTTTGAAGAGATGATGAGAGGCCGTATTTGAAAATTCAAAATCTATGTATCTGTGGTGGCTTATTATCAACGCCTTCATCAAACTTTAATGCGGTATTTAACCCTGGAAAGAGATCATTGTATTCTGTTTGGTTTTCATGTCATGGGTGAGATTTTAAGTTTTCTTGAAAATGCCCACATGCTAAGGGCAGCTGCGACAAAGTCAAATAAAACAAAGTAGTCCTGAAAATAAAATTGGGGAAAAAAAGTAAAATAAAATTCTGCTGAGGTTTGGCTTTCTGACATCTAAATTTATCAGCAAACTGACAAAGTATTAATTACCTCATGGACTATGAGAATCACTAGAAGTTGTTGTTAGGATGGTTTCAATAGATAAGCGACTAGTTGTTAGTGCCACCTGGTCCCCCCCCCCCAAAAAAGTAATCTTGAGCATAAAGTTATCCCCTCTTTTTTCATATACATGATTGCAGAGGACTCAAATATCTACTTAATATTTTATCTTATTTATTTGAGAGAGGGTGAGAGGAAGAGGTGCAGAGGGATATGACGAGAGAGAGAATTTCAAGCAGAGTCCATGCCCAACACAGTCCGATGCGGGGCTCAATCTTACAGCTCTGAGATCATGACTTGAGCCAAAATTAACAGTCAGACGCTTAACTGACTGAGCCACCCAGGTGCCCCTATTTAACATTTTATTAATTTTGTTACAATTTAGTTACTTAAAATCACACACACACACACACACACACACGCATATCATACACACACACACACACACACACACACACACACATATATATATATATATAATTCATTAATTTCAGTGGTTTTTATCCTGTTATATTTTGTAAAGAACATTTCACTTTTCCATGTGCATCTTCAATATCGGTGTTTTCCATGCTAGAGCCACACAGGGATTCCGTAGTGTTTTAGAGTGCACCACCTGCTTTTATGTCTAAATTGAGTTTATGCATGATGTTCTTTTTTTTTTTTATGCATGATGGTCTAACTGGAAATTATATCCCAAGCTCTAAGAACCTGTTTACAAAACATGAAGAAATTATTGCTGTTGTTGTTTTCCATTCTCCTTGTGATATATGTTTGTGATGTCTTCAACATAACTACTTATTGTGTTGCTTTTAATGTGCTATTCAAAAGGGTTTATTACAAAAGCAGCATGGCATGTGGTTAAAAGCACAGGCTCTGGAGCTGGTCACCCGAGGTTCGAATTTCCGCTCCATCACTTATCTGTGACCTTTGCCTCATTAGTCTGTTTAGTTTTTCTTTGCAGTTGATGATGTTAACCTCCTAGAGTAGCTTTAAGAATTCAGTGAACTATTCCACACGAAATACTTAGAATGACTGTATGTGTTTGATAACTAAGAATGAGCATTTGATAATAAATAAACTAAGATAAGCATTTGGTAATAATACTACTCTACACACATGCACCCCTCTACTATTTGCATTTGTGAGATCATAGTACCTGAAGTAATTTCTAGAATGAATGAAGATGAAAGTAAACAAATCTGTCATGTGGCCTTTGTTAACCTCAAACCACAGGAATTATTTTAAGGTTTTTTTATGTTAATGTGTCTTTATATGATATTTTTTGTTGAGATAAAAACTGTCACCTACTGATATGTTTTAAAAATCACTTTATTGAGCTATAATTCATATACATTTCACACTTTTAAAGTATATAATTCAGTTTTTTTTACTGGCACATTTGGGTAGTTACCACCACTGTGTAATTTCAGAGCATTTTAACCACCCCAAGGGGACACCCATACTCTATAGCATTCGTTCCCTGTTCTGTTCTCCCCTCTGCCTTGGGAAGCACTAATCTTCATCTTTTGTGTTTATATGAAGGATTGCCCCATTCTGGCCACTTCACATTAGTGGAATCATTCAATATGTTGTCTGTGGTGACTGGCTTCTTTCACTTAGCATCTTTTTAAGGTTCCTGATGTTGCAGCATGTGTAAGAACTTTATTCCTTGTTATTGCTAAGCAAAATTCCATTGCATAGACCCACTAAATTTTCTCTTTTCCTCACTTGATAGAGACTTGGGTTATTACTACTTCTTGCCCATTATGAATAATGGTGCTGTGAACACTGGTATAGATGTTTTTGTGGGGACATTCTGTTTCCAGGTCTCAGGGGATTACTGGATCATATAACAACTCTGTGTCTAATCTTTTCAGGCAACGTCAGCTTGTTTTCTGGAGTGGCAATTAAAATACCATGGAACTTTCTGACCTTAGGAAGACCCACCCATTATCATTCAATTTGTTGTAAGTCTTTGGTTAATTTCCAGAATTCTGAAAGAGTTTGTACTGACAGTTGTTTGTGTTTTGGTTGCTTTTATCCTGGTCCTCACTTCACCATTCCAGACATCTTTCTCTTATCTACTGAAACTGAAAAAATTGGACTAGAGAGGGTTGAGGTCTCTGAAGTGATTCCAGGTCCAAGAGCAGGACTAAGACTGAGATGACTAAGGTGTCTCTGAACCTTCACAGTAGAAGAGAGGGGGAACAAGAACTGCCCAGGAGAAGCATGTGCTGTGGTGACCCACAGGGCAGAATCCCTTTTGATGTGGATTCCTAGGTATTGCCAACATGGTTTCTGATTTTCCCTGTACATGTTGACATAAGTCCACTTCTCACACTTACTTAGTTTTCATAAAATGGTATGTTACAGTAACTAGTAACAAGAATGGTATAGATCCCCTCATTCTGAATTACAATTTTTTATGTGTTTTTAGTTAATGTTCTTAGTTAACTGAAAGATATTTTAGATATTGTACTCATCTGTGGATATATCACATTGCACTCTCTCTTCATTCAGTTTTTTTATTTCTTTGATTTTTTTAAATTCTATAGAAAAAAAATATTTTTGGTTCATATTCCTTTAGTCTATCTTAGCAAGTCAGGATGTCTGTGCTCCAGCTTCCATACTTTCCAGTAACTCCAATTAAGTTGACGTCAAATGAACAATAGAGCTAGCCTGTCCAGAGAGCAGCTACCCATTAGGATGTCATCTCCAAAGCCATCCTTATAGAAGATTGTTTTTATTTATTAATTTATTTTTAATTGCCTGTCTTACACATTGTTTCTCCCACTCCCCCAGATTTTGCTTCACAGAATTATGCTCCTTAACAAGAAGTGGCTCAGGGCTATAATGATCCCTTAGTTGGGTTTTATGTCTGTGATTATCGGACTCTGCGTCACCCTGATGCACAGGTGACACCCTGAGGGTGAGTAGAAGAGTTCATCTAATGACTCATCTAGGAAACATACCGTTCCTGTAATGTCATCTTATTTGGTGATTCCTGGTTTTGGTGATCCAGCTAATTCATATATCCATCCTGGGAGATTTCTTTATTGTTACCACTTACAATAGATATTTGCCATCTGTGACTTGTTTATAATTAGATTCAGCCATCCAAAATGTCAGTCCCATCTTGGCTCAGCTCAGTGCGCCATTTTCTGTTGCTCAAAAGGTATCCTAGATCTGTTTTTTCTTCCCTTCTCTTTTGATGAGCCTTTACCAAGATCAGTATATATTATTAAAATTTAGGGACACCTGGGTGACTCAGTGGTTAAACCTCTGCCTTCGGCTCAGGTCATGATCTCAGGGTCCTGGGATCGAGCCCCACATCGGGCTCTCTGCTCAGTAGGGAGCCTGCTTCCCCCTCTCTCTCTGCCTGCCTCTCTGCCTACTTGTGATCTCTCTCTGTGTGTCAAATAAATAATTTTTAAAAAAAGATTCTTATAAAAAAATAAAATAAAATTTAATTATTTGAAAGAAGAAATAGCTATTCCCAATTTAATGCTAATAGATTAAAAGAAATTGCAACAGGGGATCACTTTTGGTGGTGTCATTTATACCCATGGCTTAATTACTATATATATATATACATATATATATACATATATATATGTATTTTAAAGATTTTATTTATTTATTTATTTGAGAGAGAGAGCAAGCAGGGAGAAGCAGGCTCCCTGCTGAGCAGGGAGCCCGATTTGGGGCTTAATCCTAGGACCTCAGGATCATGACCTGAGTTGAAGGCAGACACTTAACAAACTGAGCTATCCAGGCACCCTACAACTTATATGTTAATAGCTCTCAAAGATATGGCTTCAGCCAGGCCCTCTCCTTTGAACTCCCACTACTTGTACTTGACATCTCCATTTGGATGCATTAACGACACCTCAAATGCATGCTTTCAAAAAGCAGATTTTCAGTCCCTACCTGATGGTCTTTTAGTATTTTCTTGTAGTGAGTGATAGTACCCATCCATACAGGAATGAGTCAGAGATCAAGGATTCATTTTTGACAGATTCTCTTTCTGACCTCCATTATGTGATCCATTAGCAAGAACTGTTGATTTTATCTTCTAAAACTGTCACCATTCTAAGTTTTTACTATCTCCATCGTTCCCTAGTTCTACCCAAACCACAGCAGTAGCC
Organism: Mellivora capensis; assembly: GCA_004024625.1. Classification (NCBI taxonomy): domain Eukaryota; kingdom Metazoa; phylum Chordata; class Mammalia; order Carnivora; family Mustelidae; genus Mellivora; species Mellivora capensis. The sequence goes on from PISX010012784.1 coordinate 41,045, forward strand.
TCATGTTTATTTCCTTAGCATTCACTGTCCCTCTAATCAATTCTTCCTACTAAAGCCAGTGACTGAAATTTATGTAACATTGTTCTCCTTTACACAGATAATGTAAAAAGCACAAAGATATAAAAATTCAAAAGGCAGGACAGGCAGTGCAGAGAACAGTAGCCTCCTTCCTTCTTCTGCCATACAGAGACTCTTAGTTTCTGTCTTTGGAAGCGCTCCATGTATTTCTTGCAGACACATGATGTGAGTTATTAGCAAAGCACGTTCTTATTGGATAAGACCCAATGCCACACTTAAACATGCTTGCCTGAGTATGTAAGTGCTCAACACTTTCTTTAGTTCTCTCTCCTCCATCCATACTTCATCATTACCCCTGCCTTTTATTTTATTTATTTATTTATACTGCTTATTAACATATAATGTATTATTTGCTTCAGGCATACAGGTCTGTGAATCAGCAATCTTACACAATTCACAGGACTCACCATAGCAAATACCCTCCCCAGTGTCCCTCACCCAGCCACGCCATTCCTCCCACCCCCGTCCCATTCAGCAATCCTCAGTTTGTTTACTGAGATTAAGAGTATCTTTTTGTTTGTCTCCCTCCCCAGTCCCATCTTGTTTCATTTTTTCCCTGTCTACCCACCACAACCCCCGAGCCTGCCCTTCAAATTGCCCATATCAGAGAGATATGAAAATTGTCTTTCTCTGATTGACTTATTTTGCTTAGCATAATACCCTCTAGTTCTATCCACGTCATTGTAAATGGCAAGATTTCAGGGTTTTTTGATGGCTACATAGTATTCCATCATGTGTGTGTGTGTGTGTATATATATATATATATATATCACTTCTTTATCCATTCATCTGTTGGTGGACACCTAGGTTCTTTCCATAGTTTGGCTATTGTGGACTTTGCTGCTATAAACATTCAGTTGCACGTGCCCTTTCGGATCACTGCATTTGTATCTTTAGAGTAAATACCCAGTAGTGCAATTGCTGGGTCATAGGGTAGCTCTGTTTTCAATTTTTTGAGGAACCTCCATACTGTTTTCCAGAGTGGCTGCACCAGCTTCCATTCCCACTAACAGTGTAGGAGGGTTCCCCTTTCTCTGCATCCTCGCTAATATCTGTCGTTTCCTGACTTATTAATTTTAGCCATTCTGACTGGTATAAGGTGGTATCCTACTGTGGTTTTGATTTGTATTTCTCTGATGATGAGTGATTTTGAGCACTTTTTCATGTATCTGTTAGCCATTTGGATGTCTTCTTGCCGAACAGTCTGTTCATGTCTTCTACCCATTCTTTGACTGGATTATTTGTTCTTTGGTTATTGAGTTTGAGAAGTTCTTTATATATTTTGGATACTAGCTATTTATCTAATATGTCATTTGTAAATATCTTCTCCCATTCTGTCAGTTGTCTTTTGGTTTTGTTAACTGTTTCCTTTGCTGCACAAATGCTTTTGATCTTGAAGAAGTCCCAGTAGATAATTTTTGCCCTTGCTTCCCTTGCCTTTGGCAATTTTTTAGGAAGAAGTTGCTGCGGCTGAGGTTGAAGAAGTTGCTGCCTGTGTTCTCCTCAAGGATTTTGATGGATTCCTCTCTGACATTGAGGCGTTTCATCCCTTTTGAATCTATTTTTGTGTGTGGTGTAAGGAAATGGTCCAGTTTCCTTTTTCTGCATGTGGCTGTCCAATTTTCCCAACACCATTTGTTGAAGAGACTGTCTTTTTTCCATTGGACATTTTTTCCTGCTTTGTTGAAGATTAGTTGACCATAGAATTGAGGGTCTCTATCTGGGCTCTCTATTCTGTTCCATTGATTTATGTGTCTGTTTTTGTGCCAGTACCATGCTGTCTTGATGATTACAGCTTTGTAATAGATATTGGAGTTCTGGAATTGTGATGCCACCAACTTTTTTTTCCCCCAACATTCCTCTGGTTATTTGAGGTCTTTTCTGGTTCCATATAAATTTTGGGATCATTTGTTCCCATTTCTTTGAAAAAAGTTGCTGGCATTTTGATAAGGATTGCATTAAATGTATAGACTGCTTTAAGTAGCATTGACATTTTCACAATATTTGTTTTTCCAATCCATGAGCGTGGGACGTTTTTCCATTTCTTTGTGTCTTCCTCAATTTCTTTCATGAGTACTTTATAGTTTTCTGAATACAGATTCTTTACCTCTTTGGTTAGGTTTATGCCTAGGTATCTTATGGCTTTGGGTGCAATTGTAAATGGGATCGACTCCTTAATTTCTCTTTCTTCTGTCTCACGGTTAGTGTATAGAGATACAACTGATTTCTGTGCATTGATTTTATATCCTGACACTTTGCTGAATTCCTGTGTGAGTTCTAGCAGTTTTGGAGTGCAGTCTTTTGGGTTTTCCACATAGTATTCTATCATCTGCAAAGAGTGAGAGTTTGACTTCTTTTTGATGATTTGGATGCCTTTTATTTCTTTTTGTTGTCTGATTGCTGAGGCTAGGACTTCTAGTACTATGTTGAATAGCAGTGGTGATAGTGGATATCCCTGCTGCCTTCCTGACCTTAGGGAAAAGCTCTCAGTTTTTCCCCATTGAGAATGATATTTGTGGTGGGTTTTTCATAGATAGCTTTGATGATATTGAGGTAACCCTCTATCCCTACACCTTGAAGAGTTTTGATCAAGAAAGGATGCTGTACTTTGTCAAATGCTTTTTCAGCATCTATTGAGAGTATCATATGGTTCTTGTTCTTTATTTTATTAATGTATCACATTGATTGATTTGCGGATGTTGAACCAGGAATAAATTGATTTGCGGATCTTGCAGTCCAGGAATAAATCCCACTTGGTCGTCATGAATAATCCTTTTCATGCCTTGCTGGATCCTAATGGCTAGTATTTTGGTGAGAATTTTTGCATTCGTGTTCATCAAGGACATTAGTCTAATTCTTTTTGATGGGGTCTTTGTCTGGTTTTGGTATCAAGGTGATGCTGGCCTCATAAAATGAATTTGGATGTTTTCCTTCCATTTCTATTTTTTGGAAAAGTTTCAGGAGAATAGGTATTAATTCTTCTTTAAATGTTTTGTAGAATTCCCCTGGGAAGCCATCTGGCCCTGGGCTCTTGTTTCTTGGGAGATTTTTGATGACTGCTTCAATCTCCTTGCTGGTTATGGGTCTGTTCAGGTTTTCTATTTCTTCTGGCACAGTTTTGGTAGTTTATATGTCTCTAGGAATGCATCCATTTTTTTCAGATGTCAATTTGTTGATGTATAGTTGATCAAAATGTGTTCTTATAATGTTTGTATTTCTTTGGTGTTGGTTATGATCTCTCCTCTATCATTCATGATTTTATTAATTTGAGTCCTTTCTCTTTTCTTTTTGATAAGTCTGGCCAGGGGTTTATCAATCTTATTAATTCTTTCAAAGAGCCAGCTCCTAGTTTAGTTGATTTGTTCAACTGTTTTTTTGGTTTCTATTTCATTGATTTCTGCTCTGATCTTTATTTCTCTTCTCCTGCTGGGTTTAGGTTTTCCTTGCTTTTATTTCTCCAGTTCCTTTAGGAGTAGGGTTAGATTGTGTACTTGAGACCTTTCTTGTTTCTTGAGAAAGGCTTGTATTGTTATATACTTTCCTCTCAGGACTGCCTTTGCTGTGTCCCCAGTATTTTGAATAGCTGTTTTTTCTTTTCTTTTTCTTTTTTTTTTAAATTTTTTAAAATTAATTTATTTGTCAGAGAGAGAGGGAGAGCGAGCGAGTGAGCATAGGCAGACAGAGTGGCAGGCAGAGGCAGAGGGAGAAGCAGGCTCCCTGCCAAGCAAGGAGCCCGATGTGGGACTCGATCCCAGGACACTGGGATCATGACCTGAGCCGAAGACAGCCGCTTAACCAACTGAGCCACCCAGGTGTCCCGAATAGCTGTGTTTTCATTTTCATTTGTTTCCATGAATTTTTTTCAATTCTTTAATTTCCTGGCTGACCCATTCATTTTATAGTAGGATGCTCTTTAGCTTCCCTTTATTTGAGTTCTTTCCAGTTTTCCTCTTGTGATTGAGTTCTAGTTTCAGAGAATTGTGGTCTGAAAATATGCAGGGAATGATCTCAATCTTTTGGTGCCAGTTGAGACTTGATAGAAGAATGGGTATTCTATTTCTTTGGAATGGAATGTTCTGAATATATCTGTGATGTTCATCTGGTCTAGTGTGTCTTTTAGGCCTTTATTTCTTTGTTGATCTTTTGCTTAGATGATCTGTCCATTTCAGTGAGGGGGATGTTCAAGTCCCCTACTATTATTGTCTTATTGTCGATGTGTTTCTTTGATTTTGTTATTGATTGGTTTATATAATTGACTGCTTCCATGTTGGGGCATAGATATTTAAAATTCCTAGATCTTATTGTCAGACAGACCCTTTAAGTATGATATAGTGTCCTTCCTCATTTCTTGTTATAGTCTTTGGCTTAAAATCCAATTTATCTGATACAAGGATTGCCACCCAGCTTTCTTTTGATGTCCACTAGCATGGTAAATTGTTTTCCACCCCCTCACTTTAAATCTGGAGGTGTCTTTGGGTCTAAAATGAGTTTCTTGTAGACAGAACATTGATGGGCTTTGGTTTTTTTGTGCATTCTGATACGCCGTGTCTTTTGATTGGGTATTTTAGCCAATTTACATTTGGAGTAACTGTTGAAAGATATGAATTTAGTGCCATTGTATTACCTGTAAGGTTACTGTTACTGTATATTGTCTCTGTTCCTTTCTGGTCTATTACTTTCAGGCTCTCTCTTTTCTTAGAGGACCCCTTTCAATATTTCCTGTTGGGTTGGTTTGGTGTTTGCAAAGACCCCAGATATATATATATATATATATATATATATATATATATATATACACACACACACACACACATATCTATCTATCTATAGATAGATATGTATATCTATCTATCTCAGAAACCTCTGGTCTTTCTGTGACCATGTGTGGGTTCTGAGGGCTCAACCCCTGCTTAGCCTCTGAAGCAACATCCCTCAGTGCAGCAGACATCTAAAAGTTCTGATTTTGTGCTTCGCTGCTCCACCACTTGCCAGGAGCTGCCCTTGCCCCTGCCTGCAGTCTATCTTCCCAACACTTTGGATTCACTTCTCCGCCTGTCCTACTTTCCATAAGTGGTGGATTTTCTGTCCCTAGAATTGCTGCTCTTCTATCTCCTGTTGAGTTTGTAGGTGTTCAGAATGGTTTGATAACTGTCTAGCTGAACTCCTGAGACCTCATGATATTTCAGTCTCCTAGTCCTCCACCATCTTGCTTCCTTTGTATTTTTTTTTATATATTTAGTGATTGGTTAATTTCTTTCTCTGTTACAAAACTGTGTTTTGTTGAACTGTGTTGCTCAGTATTAGCACATGAATGGCCTATAAATACAATGGAATATTACTCAGCCATCAGAAGGGATGAATAAGTACCATTTGTATTGCCGTGGTTGGAACTGGAGGGTATTATGCTGAGAGAAATAAGTCAATCAGAAAAAGACAATTATCATCTGGTTTCTCTCATATGTAGGATATAAGAAGCAGAGCAGGGGTCTGTTGGGGAAGGGAGGGAAAACTGAATGGGAAGTTATCAGAGAGGGAGACAGACCATGAGAGACTCAACTATAGGAAACAAACTGAGAGTTGCTGGAGGGGAGATGGGTGGGGAGATGGGGTAACTGGGGTAACTGGGTGATGGGTATTGAGGAGGGCACATGATGTGATGAGCACTGGGTGTAATACGCAACTGATAAATTATTGAACACTACATCTGAAAATAATGAGTTGGCTAATTAAATTTAAATTTTTAAAAAATGGAAGAAAAAAAAAAAACACCAAAAACTCCCTCTCACCTCAGAAAAAAAGTACCTGCTGGGGCTAGCTCGTCTTTGGGAATCACTTCCTCTGAGTCACCTAGGTCATTTGTTTCTTTCTTGTCTGTGGTTTCTTAAGGCAGCCAGTCCTCCAGAACTCCCACCCTCTGTGGGTTTCAGGTGTTTTACCTCAGCAACCTTCAAATAAGTAGCAGTATTTTAGATAGTAAGAAAGTCTGGGAAATGAATTGAAAACTATGTGGTCACCCAGGGAAAAGGTGATTCTTGGGTGACACAAGTTGTATTTGAGCTAGTCTGCCAGTCAGCGTTATCATCAGCCTCTCTGTGGAAGGTGTGATTTTCCCCTTAGCAAACACTCCAGATATATCCACTTCTGGCTTGTATGGCTTCTCAACTCTAAGATCCACGAGGGCAGAGATGGTGATCTGTCTTGCTCACTGCTATATTCCCACTACTTCCTGTCATGCCTGACAAATAGGTACTAAATAAATATTTGCTCGCTTGGAATTTAAATTGAATGCAGCTGCATTGTATTTGACTTAGAAGTATTGTAGAAAAAGGAATAGTTATTCAGGGAGAATCTAGCACATGGGGATGCATAAAGAAGTGTTATTTGTGCTCATCGTTTGGACTCTGCTTTTGTCTAGTAAATGAAGTAGATTTCGTCATAACAGGCTGAGTTTGCCTTGCAAGTAAAATTGCCTTATGATAATACAGAGATTTCATTAGGCCAGCAAGTAAATCTTGTCATTTGACAGGGTTGCAGTGTATAAACCGTGACACTAACACTGAAATAATTTTTAAAAATTTTTTTCCAAAATGGAGCAGGGTAAAGAAAGAATAAAATAAAACTATTTTGAAGCTTCAGTTATATCACTAGTTTGTGCATAAGAGTAGTATGCTCTTTGAATATATAGTATCTGAATTGCTTTTTCTCTAAGGCACAAAATGATTACTACTGTTATCATTTAAAATGAGAATGCATTTCCTCCCAGTAGATAGTTCCACAGATATCCCGAGTCTCATAATGGCCCCGATGAAAGGATCAGTTATTGGGTGTGGTTTCAATTTACTTATGTCTCCTTGAATTTTAAGAGCCATTTTCATTAAAGCTATTATTCTTTCTCTTGACTTCAGTCAGGACTGTCTGTAAAGAATGCTTTCATTTGACATCAGTGGAACAAGAGATTTCGAAGCAAAGGAAAATAAATTTCTAAAAAATATTTGTAGAATGATCTAAGGAGAGTTTTTAAAATATGGACAGGATAGAACATTTCTATTTTTCTTAAAAAAAAAAATGTGATCCAAAAATTGTTGGCCTTTTACCGGGACTATCTTGTCAGCACTGGTAGGATAGCCAAGGTGTTATGAATTTATTTCTGGACGTTTTGGAAGAGTCAGTGCTGCATGGTTGCTAGTCATGGGTATTTACTTCACTTATTTAGCCTGGGAACGGTTGGGGAGATGGGATTCCTCAAACATGTATCCGAAGAGTAAGTTACTTCCTGATAGTTAATGATTATCATGATTACACACTGTCACCTCTTTGTAACATCAGTACTTTGTTTATTTCTTGTTTGTAGAATAGAATAGCTGTTTCTCTTGATGGATTTTTTTATGACTTTATGGCTTTTTAAAAAAATTATGAATATTGTTCTATCTTTTTTGACCTCAAAACAAACATATAAATATCAAATATTAATTGGAGCTCACACCAAAGTTAAGAATTATGGTACTTCAGCTGCTGAATAATGGTGAACTTCAGATATATATACTTTTTAAATTAAAAAAAAAAACACAACTTCCCTCAACTCCCTTCTTGAGAGACTATGGACTCTGAACAACCACCTGAGGGTTTTGAAGGGGCGGGGGGTGGAGGTTGGGGGAGCCTGGTGGTGGGTATTGTGGAGGGCACGCATTGCATGGAGCACTGGGTGTGGTGTAAAACTATGAATTCTGTTACGCTGGAAAGAAATGAAATAAAAAAAAAAAACTTAAAACTTAAAAAAATACAGAACTCTGCCATGGAGGCAGTAGTATAGGACAGGTTATGTTCTGCATTTTGTTTGTAACAACAAAGATGTCAGAATCTAAAAATAAAATCAGTATGATGAATATCAGTGACAACAATGAAAGTTTTGGGGCCAGGAGAGTTGTTCATCTAATTGAGGCCATTGCTTTTTCCTGTCCTCAGGTACAGAATATTGTTCCATTTTAAGCCATTGAGGTAGAAGGGCTTTATATTTCAAATTGCAAGCTAATAAATGCTCTTTTTCTCATTAACACACATGACCTCTATGATTTATGCTTGCATGCATACTGGCCCAGTTTCTCAGTCTCTCTTAATAGATGTTGAGAATCTCTGTTTAATGTGAATTATTTTCTAACTGAACTCCTATAAATTCACAAAAGATATTCACTGTAGTGATCTTCTTGTCCTGTTCAGGGAAGAAAGGTATCAGAATGAACCCAGCTTGCTGTGCCTTTTCTGATTTCTTCAACATGTGTCTAAAGTGGTTCCATTTATAGGAATTATGCAGGCAGCTTTTTCATGCTTTTGATACTAGAGATAATACATGAGTTTCTTATTTCAAATAATAAGCTATTTGCTGTTCAAATAACAATTAGTAGAGCTGAAATGAGAAAGACAGATGAAGGATAACTGATAATTAAGTTTAGAGGGCTCTGTTCTATTTTATGTTCTTAATTTATGGTGGATTAAATATTCTCATATTGTCTTGCCTTCTTTGACACAGATGGCTATGGAATTTGGATTTAATTCCAAATCCATAATGTCCACAGTAAAGTCCTAGAAAATGATAATAAATGCATTCCTAAATCTGCATAATTAACAGATTGAGTTAATTTTTAGTTTGTTAAAGTTAGTGAAAAAGATAATTTAGAGAACAGAGTTTTAGCAAAACATGCAGCTGAAGGGAAGCTAATACTATAGCCTTATCCCCCGCATCCTTTGACTATTGGATTACCATTTTACTATCATTAACACAAGGATGTTTGTGATTGCCCTTATTTTGACAAATCTAGAAGGTGATAATTTTGGCAGCTGGCAAAATCACTCCATAATTGGGCAAATGAATAGCAGATACTTTTCAAACCCATAGAATTACAGAATATTAAAGTTATAAAGTTGCTAAGGAGGTCATCCAATTCAATACCTTACCGATATTCAGGAGGGAACTAAGACCCATTGAGATACAGTGACTTTTCACAGGTAAATTGACAATTTAGTTAGGAGCCAAACTGGAATTCAGTTTTTAATTTTTGTTTTTGTTTTTGTTTTTGATGACCTCAATCTTTCTCTTAATTCATTCCTAATAAGAATGTATTTATTTCTTAATTAAGGTTAAAGAGAAGTAGTGAATTTGCCAAATATAATAGAGAGAAGATATTATATAATAAAGAATTCAGATAGTCTCTGTCTTAGGTTTCTGGTACAGATGAGTGACTTTATTATTCATGAGCTTGCATAACATCTGAAGTTATGTTAATGAAGTGACTGATGATAGGCTTCTAGATAGTAACAAGATGAGGGCTGGTCATACTGGAAAGACCAAACATTTGGTTAGAATGTTGGGGCTTCGGACCATGTGATATCATCCCAACTTCCCAGCCTCCAAGGAGGTATGGTAGATTGAAGATTGAGTTAAGTCATGTGACCAAAATCCCAGTAGAAACCCTGGACATTGAAGCTCAATGGAGCTTCTTAGTTGGCGAACACTTTGTTGTACTGGGGGGTGACATGCCCTGATTTTATAGGGAGAAGGCACAGAAGCTCAGGGTCCAAACCCTTCAAGACCTTTCCCTGTGTGATCTTCATTTGGGTGTTCTTTTTGTATCCTTTATAATATAACTCTGAGCTGCCTGGGTGGTGCAGTTGGTTGAGCGTCCAACTCGTGGTTTTAGTTCAGATCATGATCTCAGGGTTGTGGGATCAAGCTCCACGTCAGGCTGCACAATCAGTGTGGAGCCTGCTTAAGATTCTCTCTCCCTCTCCCTCTACTGCTTCTTTCCCACCTCTCTAAAATAAAAATAAATCTTAAAAAATTATACTGTAACTGTAATTGAAAGGATAGCACTTTTCACAGTTCTATGAGTCATTCTAGAGAGTTCTCAAACCAAGCATGGTCATTCAAAGCTCCCATATTTGTAGCTATTTGATCAGATATGCAGGTGACTTGAGAGCCTACTTATGGCTGGCTTCTGAAAAAAGGGCAGTCTTATGAAGACTGAAACCCTTAACTTGAGGGGTCTGTGCTAACTTCAAGTGTTTACAATCACTGTTGAAATGTATTGCAAAATGCCAGTTGGGGTTGGTGTCAAATAGAAGCACCAGAATATACATGTAGTGCAACTCCTCAGTACGACCTTTTTGTTGACAGGGGATGGGTACAGAGAAACTGGTCAAGTGTGAGTCAGATTGACTATGGATTATTTGGGTGGCATTTTGCTTTCTTTAGTAAGGAACTTGTGCTCAAAAACGTGGACTAGAAAACTTAAGATACATGCTAAGGATATTTTTCACATTTAAGTAGGTCTCCTCTAGTTTCTGGACTTCTGTAACAAGGTTAAATGATGTTTTCTGAAATGTTTGCTTAGATGTGTAGTAATGATATTTGCTTAGAGTGTAGTTCTTAGACCATCATCATTGGTGTTATTAGGGACTTGTTAGAAATGAAAACTTCATCATAATCTGTAGTTTAACAAAATCCCCAGATGAGTCATATGCACATAAAGCTTGAGATACCTTAATATTCTGAGATAATGAGAGAGCAATTTCTAGTAAACTAAATCTAAATGCTTTACTTGAAAAAAAAATAAAAATTCAGGCTTATTTTTAGATTTGTTATTTTCATTGAAAATCAAAATCTATTTGTAATTGATAAATTCTTCCATGCCTACTCTGTGTTGATACTCTGTATTTCATAACTTTTGGCATTTATTAACATCTGTTAATGTTTCAATTTTGCATCCAGGTACTAAAAATCAGTCTCTAGCTCTTTGTTAAATATGGTTGATAGAACACATGCATGTATCTGCTCTCCTTAAAATGTCACTAATAAACCAATAAAGAATAAAACACAGAAAGAGAAATGAAGAGAACAATCCATTTACAATTGCACCAAAAATAAAGTACCTAAGAATCAATTTAACCAAGGAGGTGAAAGATCTCTACTCTGAAAACTATAAAATGTTGATGGAAGAAATTGAAGATAACACAAACGAACGGAAAGATATTCCATGGTCATAGATTGGAGGAACAATATTGTTTAAATGTGCATACTACCCAAAGCAATCTACAGATTTAATGCAGTCCCTTTCAAATTACGATAACATTTTTCACAGAAATAGAGAAAATGATCCTCAGACTTGTACGAAGCACAGAAGATGCTCAAACCAGAGCAGTCTTAAGAAGGAAGAACAAAGCTGGAGGTATCACAATCTCAGATTTCAAAATGTATTATAAAGAGGTAGTAATCAATACAGTATGATATTGGCACAAAATAGATGTAGGTCAGTGGCACAGAATAAAGGGTCCAGAAACAAACCCACACTTTTGTGGTCAATTAATCTACAATGAAAGAGGCAAGAATATTCAGTGGAAAAAAAGAGTCTCTTCAACAAATGGTCTTGGGAAAAGTGGACAGCTACATGCAAAAGAATGAAACTGGACCACTTTCTTACACATACACAAAAATAAACTCAAAATGGATTAAAGACCTAATGTGAGGTCTTAAACCATAAAATTTCTAGAAGAAAACATAGGCAGTAATTTCTTTGGATTGGCTTTAGAAACATTTTCATAGATATGTCTTCTCTGGCAATGAGACAAAAGCAAAATAAACTATTGGGACTGTACAAATAATAAAAAGATTCTGCATCTGGGGCACCTGGGTGGCTCAGTGAGTTAAGCCTCTGCCTTCAGCTCAGGTCATGATCTCAGGGTCCTGGGATGGAGCCCCGCATTGGGCTCTCTGCTCAGCGGGGAGCCTGCTTCCACCCCTCTCTCTGCCTACCTCTCTGCCTACTTGTGATCTCTGTCAAATAAATAAATAAAATCTTTAATAATAAAAAAAAGCTTCTGCACAGCAAAGGAAAAAATCAACAAAATGGAAAATAAATCTACTGATTCAAAGAAGATATTTGTAAATGATATATTTAATAAGGGGTTAATATCCAAAATATATAAAGAACTCCTACAACTTAACACCAATAATAATAATGATAATGATAATAATAATAATAATAATACAGTTTAAAAATTGGCAGAGGACCTTAATAAACATTTTTTCAAAGAAGACATAGAGATGGTCAATAGACAAATGAAACTATTTCATTATTCAAGTTCCAAAAGGCAGGTCATTGATATTTTCTTTTGCTGTGAGCATGGTGGACAAGAAGAGAATTTTTCTAGCAGATCTGTCAATGGTATTAATTTTTGCTTTGCTTTGTCACTCTGCCACTTAACCTAAGTGGCTTCACACTTGTAGGTGAAGAATAGGCAATTTTTCTTCTCAAGCAGCCAAACAGTTTTAATAACTTGGAGAACAGCATGGAATTGCCATAAGCGTGAATGAGGAGCGATAGTTCTTATAGTTGAGGCAGATGGAAATAGTTTTCAATTCTTACACCCTGTGACATTTGTGAAAAGTTCAAATATTTTCAAAATTGCAAAAAGGCATCTGGCCAAAATGCCTTGGCCCTGTTAACTTATTTAACCCTTGCCAGGTACAGTTTTTTAGCTTTTCCATTATTTGTGTTGCAAATTTTTTTAAGTTTGTTCAACAGCAAACATATTAAATGAAGTATTGTGTTTTTGAAGGGCACATAGCTATCACTTTGAATTTCATCATCTTTCCGAACCCTATACATTGAATGTGCAAGGAGAAAATATCTAGTATTGATTCACCAGGGCTCAGGAATACATGATCCTGTCCAAAAAAGTTCATATTAGCCAGGTCATTGCTGCTTAATGTAATATCTGTCTTTGCCAACCAATTTTTAAAGGACAATAGAGGACAGATGATAATAGACACAAACTAACGTTAGGAGAGAGCAAATAAGCTATCAGTTCATTCAAGTAGACACGGAGCTTCATTTCTCTTACATCCCCCTGAATCTCGGTCTGTCTCTCCCCCCACTTCTTTCTCTTGCCCCAATTCTGTTTGTATCTTTTTTCTTACCTTGCCTTTTAGTCTCTTGTATCTGAAATTTTGGGGATCAATTTGCTCTGTTTATGTCTTTCTTTTCTGCTCCCTACCCCTCCCCCCCACTCCTGTTCATTATATTCCAAGGAAACAATGTAATTAGGAAATTGAAATGTAATTGTAACTGGGGTTTCATAGGTGAGACACTGTAGAAATAAAATGAGAGTCTCAGTTTTTGAAGAAGTGGGGATGCCAACAGCATAAGGTGATCTTACCAGGGGAAGAATTATCCTAACTTACCCCCTCCCCCCTCCCAGGGAATTGTGAAGAGAACCACATTATCAGCAGGTGAAATACATCTTAATAGGTGTTTTCTTTTCCTAGCTCAAAATAGGTTTTTAATTCAGAGCAAAATGTATTTTTTTCTATTTTAGAAAATTGAAAGTTATTGCTATTTTTGTTCTAAAAAAGATTTTGTTTATCTTCTGTTATTAAAAAAACAACTTTCTAGATAGGGGCGATAGTTAACTTGCGTATCAGGATCAGGTTAGTTACTATTATCTGGAATTCTTACAAAATGTATCTGGAAGCTACTTAATTGCTCCAGTATTCCTTATCTCTTTCCTTCTGCATAATTTTCCCAACCATACAGAATTCTTTAAACCCTTGCAGGGAAGGTGCATATCTGGTCTATCTTTGTGTATCCTGAAGCTTCCAATATTTCAATTTCTTAGTCTCTGGCCATGGTTCTAGTTTATTATCTGTCCATAGAATCACTTAGATTTTTACCCCTGGGTAATGGTGCCACTGAGATTCCTGAGCAGTAAAATTGTGTCTTCATTTAGTCTTTTATTAGCTCAGTTCCAACAACTTTTCTTCAGTCTACAATGTAAATAGGGCCAATATAAAGATTTCAGGTTTATCCTTGGCTTATCTGTTGCTGAAATACTTGACATCAAATGGATATAGTATTCTTTAATTTGTTCCTTTATTGTCACAATAGCCATAAAGAATTTTAAATAAGGGGATTAGTAGTAACAATTTTTTAAAAGATCATATTAACTAAAAAATATTTAGCAGTGTTTTTTTCTGCTGTATTTGTGGTATTTGAATGCATCGTAATGTTCAATATTTTATTCCCTAAAATGTAGATGCAGACAGTTGTCTTTTGCCTTAAAGTGTTTTACAAGTTATATTATCTGAAGATGCACAAATGGTAGGCTATTTCAGGCAAGTGACCGCAAAATTTTTGGCATTCTTCATCGGCAAAGCAACTAACTATACTTTTTGGTTTGTAAGAATGGAATATGACTTGAGATGAATTAAAAAACAAGAGGAGTATATGTTGGTAGAACCTTATCTCTAATCTTTTTTTAGCTGTGTTCCACTTTTCTCAAAGGACTGTTTTAATTTATCGTAAGTCATTTTGTAGGATTGTATCTATAAATTACAGCTAACTTGAAACAAGTTATGCTGTTTGTTTGTTTGTGGATGGCTATTAAAATTTAAGATGGGTTAAGCAGTTAAATAAGGAACAATGAATTAAACTGCCTGTGTCATAAAAGTAGGTACCGCAACTAAAGAGAAAGGCATACTGTTTCCTTCTTACTTTGGTCCTGTGGCCCCAAGAGTTAATGTGAGGCACAAAGTACCCATGCTGGAGGGTTGCCAACTCATTGGACAGACTGAGTACCTTCACTTTTTTTCTTTTTTTTTTTTTAAAGATTTTATTTATTTATTTGACAGAAATTACAAGGAGGCAGAGAGAGGAGGAAGCAGGCTCCCTGCCGAGCAGAGAGCCCGATGTGGGGCTCGATCCCAGGACCCTGGGATCATGACCCGAGCCGAAAGCAGAGGCTTTAACCCCCTGAGCCACCCAGGCGCCCCACTTTTTTTCTTTATGAGACTGTCATCCTAGTTGTGCTACTGCTGAACAGACAAAAGCAGAGGAAAACCTTTAGCTGGAGGGATCTTGTTTCCTACAGTAGAACAAAGACAACAGGCAATAGGACATTATCCACATCCACCAAATATGCCGAAAAGAATGAATGAGATAACTTTCTGTATTTTAAAGTAGCTTTATATAAGAGTGTAGCGAATCCATCTGTATTCCAACTGTATTTCGAAGCAAGATTTTATTTTAAGTAGAATTTCTTATTCGTATTAAAGCTTGCACAAAAATTCAACACTGATTTCTGTTCTTTGGTAAAACTGTTGAAATAGCACTTGGTTTTAAGAAAACTGAACTGCTTTTGACTATGTGCTTTTTATCATTCATAACATTTAGGTGATAATTTAATGTCTTTATCCTTCAAATCAAATTATTTTTTTTCCTATCATTTGCTTGGCTTCTTGGCTTATCAAGCTTGATTACATTTGCCTTTTCTTACTTTAAGCAGTGTGGTCTGAAAGTGTGAAATAGAAAAAAAATTGATCTTCCTAAGTATATAAAGCAATATGCCAGTGTTCTGTATAAGTTTTATTTTGCATAATGGAAAATTTTGGCTTAACATCTTTTTTTTTTTTTGCAATGATTAGGAAATGGTGAAATGAATCAAAAGCAACTAAATAAACACTGATTAAGAAATTCTTAACTTCAAACAGAAAAAAAAAATTTTTCCTAAGGCATATGAATGGCTCTTCCAGCATGATAGTTAGTATAAATTGCATGTAGAATGAATTCTTCCTGAAAATTAATTTTACTTTATGTTTGTTTGCATTTCTGTTATACCATTGTAAATGTTATCAAAGAATTGAGTTGGAGGGGATTTGACACTGTTCCACTCATACTCTGCTGCTACTAGAACTTGAACTGAGCCAGCATATCTTCACAATATTCCAAATTGACTAGAACTGTATAGTTGACATCCTCGACTTCTGTTTTTCTTTCTGCTTGTAGTGGGTTGAAGTGTGTCCCCAGAAAAGATGTAGTCAAGTCCTAACCCCAGTACCTGTGAATATGACCTCATTTTGAAGTAGGATCAGATTTAATCAGATTAAAATGAGGTCATACTAGAATTAGTCCAATGATTGGTGCCTTTATAAGAGAGAGCAGAGGAAGATTTGGGCATAGAGGCACAGAGACATAGGGAAGAAGGCTGTGAGCTACTTTCTTATAGCAGCTTGTTCACTTCTCCTTTCTTTAAATGAAACTCAGGAAAACATTTCTCATTGAAAGCCATGTAATCTACTAGTCGATGTTCTTGCTTAGAAATCTAGAGGGAGTTTATCTGAAAATTTACTGATTTAATTACTTTAAGACTTTTTTCCCCCTCTCCTTTGAGAGGTTTTTAGTATGGTATCTTTAGACAGATATATTTTAGACATATTAATTGTATTCCTGTAGTCCATTCTCTAACCTATGAAAAAAACTAGGAACTTTGGAGTCATACAGATTAGGGTTTTAGTCCCAACCATTCCTTTTGGGCATGTTATGCAACAATTCCAAGCCTCAGTGTGTACGTGGCATGCTGACCTTCTTCTATTCCTTCACATAGGACCATTTCGTCACTCACTATTGTCATCCTTTCTTCCCTTTTACTTTCCATTATTCTCCTGGAGTGAAAAGAAACAGTATTAAGCTTTGAACTGATGAAGACAAAAGAGAGGAGCAAATTGGCACTTCCACATTCATTTCTTGACTCGTGATTTCTTTCTGACCATGGCTGTACTAGTAGATGCTCCGTGTTTTCCAAATTGCAGATCCTGACTTACTAATAGTTAATTAAATCAATTAGTATCACCCACCATTCAAAAAGAACTAGAATAGAATAGATACTATCAGTTTACATTGTCCAGAATAGGATAACATTCTTTGTCATGAAGCTTCAATTTTGTGTGTGTGTATGTGTTGCCCTCATACTTATTTGGATGTGGAGTACAGTTTAAAATGAGTTCAAAAGCCAAGTAGCTAAATGAAAACAAGCTTCAGTTATTCTAAATCTATACTCTCTCCTCAGCATGCTATTTACTCATGGTGAGGATTGGCTAGTGTCATTAGGTTAAATTGTACAAGGATATATGGGAATACCTTTTATTAGTTTTCTTTTTGAGTAGCTGGTGTTGTCTTTCTGATTGTGACTGAAAGCCTTGTAGCTCTTCGGATTTCTCTAATGATTGTGGCGTCAAAGATGGCTCTGCTTATCTTTTCTCGTTAATAGTTTGAGTCAGGTTTTACTTGTGAAAGTAAACAATCAAGGAAATATGATTGCTAACTATAGAGATTCTTAATTCTCCGCTGTAATGATAACTTCTGAGGCTAATAAGGTTGCCATAAGACCCACTCCTACTGCCTGCTGAATGACCTTTACTTAAGAGGTCGTATTAGTTCATATGATAAATCCCAAGGTTTACTGAAGGCTTTAGTAAGCTAACAACCAATCAATTTACTTTTATATAAAGTCTAAATCCCTTTCATCATTGCCCATAAAAAGTAACTTGTGAAGTTTTGGTAAGTTAGTTAAACTTTCTAAACCTAAAATTTCTCACCTGTAATATAAAATATACTATTGTTAGATCTTCCTCATAGAGGTTAAAGGAATTTTATATATTCCAGGACTTAGCACTTATTAAATCCTGGTGATGATGATATTGGTTATGTTGCTAACCACAAGATTTGACATCAAGTATAGTGACTTTTGTCTGACTAGAGTTGGCTATTTTCTCTTGAAAATAGTGGAAAAATTTGATTAACAGTGCTCCTCAACCAAATAGATTAAGAGTTTAGCATACCTGGAGAATTGCATTCTGTTTCTAGGCCTATATTTTGAGACTTCAATGACTTGGATCATTTCCAGAGAAGAATGACCTGAATTATGTTAAGGACATGGATTTCTTCAGTGTGGAACAAAGACATAGGGGTGTGATGGCATAGTGAAATTGTAGGGTTGTCCCATGGTACATACATTATATTTATTCTTTTCTCTTTTTGTTTCCTAAAATAAAAACTGAAGGAAATACTCAGTTTAACATGAGAGGAATAATCTGTTTACTCTCAGAGTGTTGAAAAATGTAATAGGCTGACATAAAAGCAACTGATCTAGTAGAGGATGGTAACATCTCTTTTTTTTTTTTTAATTTCCTTTCAGCGTAACAGAATTCATAGTTTTACACCACACCCAGTGCTCCATGCAATGCGTGCCCTCCACTATACCCACCACCAGGCTCCCCCAACCTCCCACCCCCCACCCCTTCAAAACCCTCAGGTTATTTTTCAGAGTCCATAGTCTCTCATGGTTCATCTCCCCCCCAATTTCCCTCAACTCCCTTCTCCTCTCCATC